>CAUYPK010120434.1:0-12034 GCA_963574355.1 Loris lydekkerianus
CAAACTTCCTGATATTTCCCACTAAGCGAGTGTCACTTGTACTAACCATATTATCTCAAATTGCTGAAGCAGGAGAAACAACAACTGCCTGTTCCTAGAGCTGGGACCTGGCCATGCCAAGACTTTCAGGAACAGCAGCACATGAAGAAAATCACAGGGGCAGCAGATACTGAGCTTGGAGAATCAGAGACTTTTGTCAGATAGAGTTATTTAAAATAATAAAAAAAGCTAACTTTCACTGAGTAATGTCTGTAGTGCCAGGCACTGCTCTAATGACATTAATACTTGTAGTACTCTGTAATTTTTGTAATTCTTATAACAGTTACACAATTTCAGACACGAGGCAAAGGAAGGAACATACAAAAAGAATCTGGCTCAGAATTCACACATGGGACTTACAGTAGAGGCAGGATTCAAACCCAGGCTGCCCGACTCTGGAGCTAATCTAACACCATGCCTTGTACAGCCTCTACCTTTCCCATGGCTCTAGTATTATAGAGTATCTACCTCAGATTGGGGCTCCAGTCGTGTCCCCAATTAATACTTACTGCTAATTCACAGCCAGTAGGCTCTGTGAATCATTTCTTTTAATGTCCCCACCATGCTGGTCGACAGTCTTGAGCGTGGCTTCTGACCCCGATTCAGGGCTGCTGTCTGCCTGTAAAACAGCCTAGCTAAGGGGAAACTGAACTCGGGGAAGAGTTTTCAGGAAAGACAGGTGTCATTAGAATGGTTCTGGGGCAGATCATAGGCGCCGCTCGGCCAGCTGGGCCTTTGGCTGAGAGTCCCCACTCAGCTTCCGGTGTTGCTTCCCAGGCCCCACCCTCTGACGCAATCACAATGATCAGTCCATGCCCCTCCCCCACAAGGCTGTGCTCCCCACCTCTCCTCCCTCCGCCCCCCTCAAGCCTCTGAGAAACACTTTCCTGCAGCCCGGAGAGGGAGCCTAATTCTGGCCGTGGCTCTCCTTGTCCACTAATTGACTTCTAGCCACAGCTGTTGCACAACCTCCCTGGAAATCTTTGGAGATGGGACCTCAAATGACCTTGGTGCCCAACACCCAGGACATCTGGTTCTGTTTCTGGACCCGCAGTGTAGAATAAGGTATCCTGGTTCCACAGCTGGAGTTTTAGATCCTGTAACCTATTGGAGGGCCGCAAAGCTCAAGATAGACCACCAAGCCAAGAGTCCCCCTCTCCACCCCAGGTCCCTTCGCAAGATCCTTGAAGAAGATGTGGCAACGTCTATTCTGTGGTTAAGGGCAGAGATGAAGGGGGACATGGACACCAGCTGGATCTGGAAAGTCATCAGCTGGGGAGGGGCCTGCTCCTGGTTGGGGTTGTCTGGGAGGCCTTCTGAGGAGCTCCCTCACTCTGGTCTTAAACTCCATCCCTTGGGTTCCTGGGGCTTTTCAAAATGCGAGTGGATGGGAGCACAGGGCTGCAGGGAGTACAGATAAGGAGTCGGGTTGTTTTTCTCGCAGACCTCTTTTCCTTTTAACCTTTGCTCACTTCCTTTTACTCTCCATTAAAAGCCATCTTTAACTTATTTGAGGGTAGAAGTGACCAGGGATAGGCATTGTTAAATTTGGGGCCCCAATTTAATAGAGAGAATGGCCTGATGAAAGGTGAAAATGTACTCTTTTTGAAACCCCTTCACTCTGAGACGTCTGGCCAATTGTCTGGAGGGGCAACTGAGTGCCCTTTGTTCTTTATACCACAGAAAATGGCTCAACAGAATTGTCTCAGAAGTTCGGAAGTCTGCTCAAAGTTGTCTCTGCAGTACCATCAAGGATAGTTATGACAGCCTGACACTGAAAAATCCCCTTTGAAAGCTCTGCATTTCTGCTTTTGGTTAGGAAAATGGTACTCTGAGATGGGAGTCTGCCTTTTCCTCACTTGCTGACAAATTAATAAGCCTCTCTTTCCTCCTCCTTAACCCACTCCTTCTTGTCCTTCCAATGTGACCTCAAGGCCAAGTGCCAAGTTTTCAATAACACTGAGACTGGCACACCAACAAATAACTATTTCTTGTCACTGATTGTTCTTTTTTTTTCCTTTTTTTTTTTTTTTTTAGAGACAGAGTCTCACTATGTTGCCCTTGGTAGAGTACCATGTCATCACAGTTCACAGCAACTCCCAGCTCTTGGGCTTAGGCAAATCTCTTGCCTCAGCCTCCCAAGTAGCTGGGACTACAGGCACCCGCCACAATGCCCAGCTATTTTTTCAAACCCACCATCCTAGGTATATGGGGCTGGCGCCCTACTCATCGAGCCACAGGCGCCACCCAGCACTGATTGTTTTTCTTTAAAACTTTCATTTAAACATTAACACATGATATTGCCAACAATAAAACTTCTAGAGAAAAGAAGTGAAACGTTACCCTCTCTATTCTCTACTGTTCTCCCCATTTCTCTACTAGTCAAGGTTCATAGACATTTGATGATGTACTAAGAGAGGAGAGAAGAAAAGGGAGAAAAACAGAAAAAGAAATTGAGAAAGATGAAATAGGAAGTGCTGAAAATAAGCCACTTAGATATTAAGTTTAGCCTAAAGTTGTCTCCTTCCATATGTTAAGTTTGGTCTAAGCCAGAGGTTTCTCTGCAGTGAACTATATAGTTTCTCTGTAGTGAACTATATAGCCTAACTGCATATATGAATAGAATGTAAACTACTGTTCTAATCTCTGACGTTTGGCCAATCAGACGCAGCCAATTGGCCAACTGTGCTCAAATAAGGCAAATGCAATTTCTGTACCTCATTTCCAGTGTCTATATGTCATAATCTTCAACCATGTGGCAATGCAGAAGTCTCTCTGAACTTATTCTGGATCAGGAGCTGCCCCATTCATGAATCATGCTTTGACCAGTTAAACCCTTTTTAATTTGTCCATGGAATTTCTATAAATGATTTGAATTATTTCTCCTCTAATTCATATCTTGGTGACCTTGTGAAAGTTATGTGACAATCTGTGTCAGGTAATCTTTAAAGTGAGGATAGTGGTTGTATCTACCAAGTGGGATTTTTATGATGATTAAGGATGAAGTGTTTAGAGTGATGTCTGTCATGAGTAAGTACTTAGTAAATATTACACATAAGAAATTTGAGGGCTTCGGAAAGTTCACAGAAAAATAGAACTGAGAATGTTGCAGGAACATGAGGCCTAATGTAGATGATGAACACCCAAACACTATATTTAAGAGGAAAAATATTTTATTTAGCCAGCCAAGCTATGGCAAATCTAAAAATCTCAAAATGGCCTGCTCCCCAACTGGCTTGGTCTTTCACTTTTTATCTCCATTCAGAAAGTTCCAACTCATGGGTACCTTTCTCATTGGTCACTTTGAATCAAGCTCCAGCCCCCACAGAACTATAGGATTTCTTTCATAGAAGAAATTTCCAGGTCCCAGAAAGTCCACAAATTCCTACAAGCTGAGTCACCATGGGGAGAACTTTGCAGGTGTATCTTTGGGGTCTCCTTGAGAAGACGTCTGGTCTCCTAAACCACCGGATATCCTCTCTCAAAAGGTAAAAGTTAAAAACATAAGCTTTCATTTCTCAACATGTGTTCCATCAACTTCAAGATGGTTTTGTAAGGAATGACACAGCCATTTAGTGTATCTCTAAAGCACTGAAGGTCCTGGGAATTTAACCGGGTCAATGTAGTGATTTTTACATTATTAGTAGAAGAAAAATGAGTGCCTTTTAAAAATTTTTTTTCTTTTCTTTTTTTTTTTTAGAGACAGTCTTACTATGTTGCCCTTGGTAGAGTGCTGTGATGTCACAGCTCACAGCAACCTCAAACCCTTAAGCTTAAGTAATTCTTTTGCCTCCGCCTCCCAAGTAGCTGGGACTACAGGTGCCCACCACAATGCCTGGCTATTTTTTTATTGCAGTTGTCATTGTTGTTTAGCAGGCCCGGGCTGGGCTCAAACCCACCATGTTTGGTGCATGTGACTGACACCCTAACCACTGTGCTGTGGGCGCTGAGCCTAAGCACTTTTTTCTTAAGATTGGGAAATATATTGGGCATTGCCTGTGGCTCAACAGAGTAGGACACCAGAAGTTGTGGGTTCAAACCCAGCCCCAGCCAAAAATTGCAAAAAAAAAAAAAAAAAAGATTGGGAAATGTAAAGAAAGTAGAAGGAGCCTAATCAGGACTGCAACTGTTACTGGACAAAGAGGGTCTGGCCCTGTCATTATCAGCCAAAAAGAGGAGATGGGGAGAGGTCCCCAAACTTTGTCAGAAGGCCAACAATTCTGGAGAATAGTGAGAGTAATCTCTTCAAGACTGTTCTGTTCTTCTATTTTTTCCAAAACAAGTTTTATACATAAAGGTTCAAAACATAAACGACATTAACTCTTATTTTAAATAAAAATTAACATAACTCAGTGACCTATTAAAACATTTCCAATTTAGAAGTGAATTTCCTAATTCACTTCTTCTAAACTACTCAAGATGAACCCTTTAAGATGGGAGCTAAATTTAGTTTACAAAATTTTGTTCTTACAAAACAGTAAGAAAAGAAAACAAGAGGTAAAGGTCATTTAGGACCTAAACTGACCAAACTAGTTGTGTCATGTTGGCCTTCGTTTGATTGACTCTGAGTCTCACTGTATGTGTTCTCACGGCATTACTGTGATGGAGAAGGATTCTGGTGATGCTTTCCCAGCCATTTTTTTTGCTCAAATATTGGCTATCTTTCTCATCATACTCATGGTAAGGAGATGTCATCTTTCTATGTTCCTCTAGAAAGGCCATATGCAAAATGCCGTAAACTTCCCAAACTCTGTTGCCATGACCTTGACTTTTGCCCTTGACGGGTCTGCTTTTGCTTTGATTAATCAATTCCACCTCTTTGTTTCCATTGCTTGGATTGAACATTTCCCATGAACATTTGGGAAGACTTCTCATAGTAATACAGGATTTCCCCATTGAAGGCTGGATAGCGAACCACATATTCTAGGCCTGAGCAAACACACTTTTCTTCCCCCCAACCACATTCTCTGAATACAAGCAAGACAGGATAAAAGCATTTTGGTCAGTATTTCACATAGGAAGACTCCTCCTGAAGTGGAAAGTATACAGCCTGCTGCTTTACCTAGAGCTAGAGGGATGGCAGTCCTTGGTTAAGACATTCTCTGATCAACATAGGAAAGATGTTTTTTGTCTGCAAGCTCCCAGCCAAATGTGATTTTTACTTCCAAGACTTTACTGTTTACAAGCAAGATTGTAATTCCCTAGACAAAAGATCCACCTGGGATTTCCCACCTGGGACTCCCCCTCTAATGCCAGAGGTTCTGTTGTCCTTCATTCCTTCTGTATGGTTTTCTGCCTTGCCCCTGTGGCTTTGCTGGGGGCTCACGCAACAGTTCCCATGAATTGAAATCTCATGCCTGCAGCTTTCCCCAGATGAAGTTGTGTGCTGGTGGTCCTACAGTTCTGTGGTCTTGAGAACTGCCCTACTCCCACAACTCCACTGGGCTTTGCCTTAGTGGTTTTTCTGTGGTGGCTCTGTCCATGTGACAAGTGTCTGTCTGGGCCTCCAACATGTCAGAGATATTCTTTGAAATCTTGGTGGAGGCTGCACCACATGCATGACACCAACATTTACCATTTGAGCCCTCTGGAGTTTCAGCGGGAGTCACACTTGTGCCCCATTAAGCCATGGCTGAAGTAGATAACGTGGGTGGCAACACAGTGTGAGAAGCAGAGAATCAAATTGGCCCTTGGCAATGAGTTTGTGTAGGATACGGTTGGGCCAACCTCTAAACCCATTCCACAGTTCTGAAACTCTGAGCTTTGAGATGGGAGAGGCACTCTGATGAACTCTGAAATGCCATGGGGGTCATTCTCCTACTGTCTTAATGAATGTAGCTGATTCCCTTCTGCTTGTGTCAATCTCCTTAAAAAATCGCTGCTTGACCACAGCCTTGTTTAGCTTTCCTGGACATGTGTTTTTCCCTTTTAATGTCTAGGCTGCAAATTTTATTTAAATCTTTTCATTCTACTTCTCTTTTGATTATAAATTCCATCTTTAAATCATTTCTTTCTTTTCACATTTTTATATATAGATAAAAGTAACCATGTAGTTCCTTCAATATTTTCTCAGAAATTTCTTCTATCAGATGTTTATTCATTGCTCTTACATTCTGTCTTCCATAAAGCCCTAGGGCCTGAACACAGTTATACAAAGTTCTTTGCACCTGTATAATAAATAAGGATGGCCTTTACTTCAGTTTCCAAAACCTTTTTCCTCATTTCCATCTGAGACCCCATCAGAATTGTTTATATACATTTCTAGCAACATTCTGCTCTCAGACCCTTATATAATTGCTACAAAGTCTCAAATTTTCCCTATTGATTAATCTTTATTTTTCTGGGCCCTTAATGCTCCCTTCATCGCAAAAGGTAGGTTTTTTTGTAGCTTGCTCCTCCCAAGTCTTCTAGCTTCTATCCCAGGCATCCTCAAACTTTTTAAACAGGGGGCCAATTCACTGTCCCTCAGACTGTTGGAGGGCTGGACTATAGTTAAAAAAAAAAAACAAAAAAAAAAACTATGAACAAATTCCTATGCACACTGCACATATCTTATTTTGAAGTAAAAACACAAAACGGGAACAAATACAATCACACCGCCTCATGTGGCCCGCGGGCTGCAGTTTGAGGATCCCTGCCTATTACCCAGTTCCAAAGCTGCTTCCACATTTTCAGTTACTTTCTACAGAAACAGCCCCACTTCTCAGTGCCACTTTTCTGTGTTAGAGTCTGCTTTGTGTCACCATTGCAGAATACACAGATTAGGTAACATAAAGAACAGAGATTTAACTCTTGATGTTCTATAGGCTGGAAAGTCGTCTTTGAAGGGCTGGCATCTGGTGAGGGCCTTTTTGCTGAGCTATAACGTGGTGGAATGTATCCAATGGTGAGAGTGCTCATGAGAGGAGGGAAGGAAGGAAGTCAAACCCATTCCTTTACCCGGAATCCACTCCCATGATATGTAACCCACTCCTGAGGCAATGAGGACAGAGGCCTCATGACATAATCACCTCTTAAAGGCTCCATCTCTCTTCAGTGTTACTTAGGTGTGAAGTTCCCAACAGAAGAACTTTGGTGAACACCGTCCAACCACACCAATCTCAACAGGCTTCACATTTCAAAGCAAGCCCTTTGGGAAAAGCCTGGCTCTGAATCTTCTTTGATTCTCTCAGAATGGCTGGCACATGCTTTGTTTATTGTAGGTAAACAGCATTGTTTGTAGAAAAAATGATCTTTCATAAAGATGAAGCATTTTAGCATAACACAGCAAGAAAAATAAAAAAAAAAAACATTCTTTCATAATACTCATATACCTCAATTGAAAGGCTTTTACAAGTTAAGCAAAACCACAAATGTTCATTTTACTCTTAGAATCTCTAATTGATATAAGAAAAATCATCAGTGGTGATAATAGTATATTTTGAAACTAACCCCATTTTATTTACAATCATTTCAGTTTCATATACATGAAATAAATGCTTGTACTCAAGTTGAGATGTATGTCAAAACATTAATTCTAAAGGAAAGTTTAACTTCTTAGATGTGGGTACAAAATTGGGCTACCCCCAAACTTCTGCTTCTATTAGCAGAACTCTCAAAGAATCTGGAAACATTGCTTATTTGATATCTGTATTTAAGGAATTTAGATAAGGAAAACATTTTAGGAGTTAGACCTATGTATAGAAGACTAGAAATTTCAGAGATGATTCTGAAATTCCATTTCCTTTCTTGTGAGGAGACTACTGCTCCATTCACATTCTCATTGTCTAAGGACCTTCTATACATTCTCTTCAGGTTTCCATGGTTTAGCTTTCCTCAGTGATAAGGAACATTTTAATTTATGAGGGTTTATAGAACTACAATAAAACAAGCTACATCTTGAAAAATGAGGATGTCATTGCACTTGATACATACTGCCCAGAAGTTCAAAACATTGACATACTATTAATTAATTTATCAGAGTAGAAAATAAAGATAGGTGGTATCAAGTACCCAAACTAAACTTAAAGCACATGCCAACACATAAATTAGTAATTATTTACATGTTTAGTAATTTTTACAGGTACATTTAATAATACAGGGTGGAGATAAAAATTCATGAGCAATTTTAATTTAAATTGCACACAAACTTTATCTCTACCCCTTATTATGTGACAACTCTGGAAATTGTATTTGTAAGCCTCCCAGTGCTTATTGTGGTTAATGTTTATTTTCTTTTTGTTTTTTGTTTAGTGACTGTTCTTAACTAATTATATTGCATCCATATTCTTTGATATGTGTAATCACTGACAGCCCCTCAGTTAGCTTCGTGTCTATGTAATGCATAGATAGTGTTGTCCTTAAATACTCTGCACTAATATATCTTCCAGCCTTTGCCAAGACATTCTGTCTGTGTTTGGTGTGTGCTTTCAGTGATCCAGCAGGCAGTTCTAACAATGGTATAGGTATCTATCCATGCTTGCACAGTGATTCAGGGTCAGCCAGAGATAAGGAATATTTCTTTCTCACCTCTTTTCCTGGTGTCTCTACAGTTTGCACATATGCTTTTGCCCTCTAGATTTCCAAGAATATGTCAGAATTTTTAATAGCTTCACATGAATATCTCATTCCCCACATGTTCATTCATAAGAGTTTCGGGTCAGTGTTGCTGTCCACTAGCCCAATCAATGACACAGAGGTATCACTGCAGACGGAATGATCTATTAAGGGAAGACTGAGGCTCGCTCAGGTCTACAGCAATTGTACGTCTTTATTTACTGTATTATATATCCAAACCCATCAGATAAGAATAAGTAAGAATAAAGAACAAAAGCAGGAGGCAGAGCCATCATGAACTCACTGAATCATTTCAACCCTTTTAGATAAACCAACCAAAAAAGAAAATCTTTAAGCTCATTTTAATCCTCCTCTAAATATGAGGACCTGTTGACTTGGTCCTCTCCCAGTTCACAGAATGCCACCATTAAGGCTGCAGTCCCGACCCCTGGGCCGTTGACTGGTAGCACAGCCGCAGGTGAGCCGTGGGTGAGCCAGTGAAGCTTCATCCATATTTACAGCTGCTCCCCTCACTCACATCACTGCCTGAGCTCTGCCTCCCGTCAGATCAGTAATGACCTTAGATTCTCACAGAAGCGTCAACCCTACTGTACACCACTAATGTGAGGGATCTGGGTTGCAGCTCCTCTGAGAATCAATGCTCAGTGCTCCGGGTGGAGCTGAAGTGGTGATGCTGGTGCTGGGAGCGGCTGCAAATACAGATTATCATTAGCAGAGAGGTTTGACTGCACTGAGACCGTAACAAATCAACTGCACCATAATAAATCAACTGCTTGCAGACTCGTATCAAAACCTTATCAGGGCGGTGCCTATGGCTCAAAGGAGTAGGGCGCCAGCCCCATATGCTAGAGGTAGTGGGTTCAAACCCAGCCCCGGCCAAAAACTGCACACACACACACACACACAAAAAAAAAAAAACCTATCAGCTAGGCATTGTGGCAGGCGCCTGAAGTCCCAGGTCCTTGGGAGGCTGAGGCAAGAGAATTGCTGAATCGCAAGAGTTTGACACCACGGCACTCTACCAAGGGCAACATAATGAGACTCTGTCTCAAAAAAAACCCTACCAGTGAATGTCCAGTGACAAGTAAGCTGCATCTGGTGGCCAGCTTTATAGCAACAACACAGTTCAGGTGTCACCGTGTCCCATCACCCCCAGACGGGACCATCTAGTTGCAGGAAAGCAAGCTCAGGGCTCCCACTGAATCTGCGTTATGGTGAGTCATACGATTATCTCACTGTGTATTACAGTGTAATAATAATAGAAGTAAAGGGAACAGTAAATGTAATGTGCTGGCCTCACCCCCTCCCCATTCTGTGGAAAAATTGTCTTTCATGGAACGGGACCCTGATACCAAAAAGGTTGGGGACCGCTGCTTTAAAGAGTGAATTTTAGCCAGGGTTTTGTGAGAACTCCCCGGCTCCATCTTCAGATTCGTCCTGCCCATGACTAGTGAAGGTTTGTTCAGTAGTTCCAAAGCCTTATCCTTCCCCTCTCTCTTACATCTGTCAACTAAATGCTGGTTTAAAGCAGAAACCAATGTACATTATATATTTGATCTTTCAAACTAATTGTTCAAAAAATAATTTGGGCTTTAACTTCATGACATATTGATACATTTAATCAATATGTTAATTAATAGTTAATTAATTAGTAATCATTAGATAGCTGTTTTCATTGCTAGCGGGATAGGGGGCTGTTTGTCAAAGAAACAGACAAGGTTAGGCAGGTGAGGGGCTCCAGGCCAAGTACCTGATGGACACAGGGCGGGAGCCAGAGGCATTGTCTCAGAGATGACCGCTTTGCTTTGCTTTGCAGAGTGGAAGTCTCGTCCATAGCTACCGAGGCACCGGCGGCATCTTTGAGGTGTGCTGGAATGCCCGAGGAGACAAAGTGGGGGCCAGCGCGTCCGACGGCTCTGTAAGCAGCACCTCTGGTTTGCTGGGGGGTGGGGGTGGGGGTGGGGCAGTGACACCAAGTGGCTGATCCTGAGTGGGTTCCCGGAGCGTCTGTGGTGTGTGTGTTCTGAAGGACACGGCTCAGCACCTGGCACACAGCAGTCTCTCAGCCAGCGTGTCTTACGGAAGGAAGCTTTGCGCTGGATTCCCTCTGGGTTGGCACCACGTCCGGGAATATCCATTTCCTTGTCCCTTGCAGCAGGTCACTCTAATCAGCAGTTAACTTTGAGGCTCTCAGCACAGGTGATTCTCCCCCTTGGGGGACATTAAACAGTGTCTGGAGGTATTTGGGGGGTGATGAAGACATTCTGAGAAACGCATCATTAGGTGATTTTGTCACTCCTGCAGACCCCGGTGGCCCGGCCTCCTGTGTACCCAGGGTGTATGGCCTGATGCACTGCCCTTGGCCCACACC
This sequence comes from Loris lydekkerianus, assembly GCA_963574355.1. Taxonomy (NCBI): domain Eukaryota; kingdom Metazoa; phylum Chordata; class Mammalia; order Primates; family Lorisidae; genus Loris; species Loris lydekkerianus. The sequence continues at coordinate 10,967 of CAUYPK010120434.1, forward strand.
TATACTACCACTGACTATAGGCAGTGGTGACACAATGGCGAGTATCCTGCCACATCCAGACATAGAAAAGGCACAGTAAAGATCCAGCGCTGTCATCAAGCGGGTGCTGTCTGTGTGATGCGTCGTTGAGGGAAACGTTTGTGGCAAGTGACTGTGCTCTTGGTATTTGTGAGTGGAGCACGGCGACACTGCTCAGCCTCCCACTGAGCCCAGGACGGGGCCCCCATGTGGCACAGCCCTCGATGTCACTGTTATGGGGATGGAGCAGCCGCTCCTCTCATGCCCGAGTTTGAACCCACAGCCTGGGCCCCCTCTGGGACCAAGACATGGTCTTTCATCTCACAGGCCTCCTGGGTGCCGGTGGGCCTGATTCTACGACCAAGGGGCACCTAGATTTTATTTTATTTTTTTTTTTAGTTTTTGGCCAGGGGCTGGGTTTGAACTCGCCACCCTCAGCATATGGGGCCGGCGCCCTACCCCTTTGAGCCACAGGCGCCGCCCTGGAGCATCTAGATTTTTTATTTGCCCCAGGAGTTTGGGCTTCCCTGACCGCTAAGGCAAACAGCATTCTGGCTGGCAGGCCGTGTATCGGTGTGACCCCCATTTGTTCCCAGAGCTCCACACTTAGCCTTGCTTTCCATCTGTGTCACCATCATACACATCTGGCCTGGATGCCAGCCAAGGGTCACGCCCCTCTGTTCTCAGCACCCTGCGTGACTCCTCCTTGTGGTGTTTATTGAGTCTTGTGTGTTGGATGCTCAGACACTGGCCTGCCCACCCGGCTCTAGAGGCACCTTCAGTGGGCTCTCAGGGTAACAGGTGCTTTGTCCTTCCTTCCAGGTGTGTGTTCTGGATCTGCGGAAGTGACCACAAAATGTCACAGAAAAAAGAGACAAAGGATTCTAAAGGACCAGCAGGGAATGTGTGAGGCTGCGGCACTGTTCAGACACAACTCTTGCCAGCTCCAGAACGGCGTGGACTGACCTGCTTAGTGTGTACTCTGAGACCAGCCCAGCCCTGGCCGCAGGAGGCTGTATTTTTATCATAATCTTCATCAAGAAGTTTATA
>CAUYPK010120435.1:0-22604 GCA_963574355.1 Loris lydekkerianus
CCTGAGGGTTAGGGCTGTAAGGCAGCTCAGTCCCCACCTTTAGGCTGCTCAGTCACTAGGTTACTAGCTCCCACCCAATCCTTGCTCTGCAATCCTGAGGGCAGAGCTTGCCGGGGCAGTTCTCTCACAATGGCTTCCTGCAGCCCACAGCCAAACGCTATTAGCCCTGTCCGGCTCAGAGGCTCAGTCTGGGGCCCTAGATCATGCCCAAAGTTCTCTGCATTCCTGCTCAAGCTCTCCCCAAGGCTCTCCCCATCAACTGAGTGATAAGTTGACCAAAAACACCAAAACAGTTCACAGGTAAGGCCTTTCCGGTTTGCAGTCTTGCTCTGCTGTACTTACAGCTGCCGGTGGATTTAGATGGATCAAACACACGTGACTACTTGCCAGTTTTCTGCTGCTTTTTTCCTCCTCTTGGGGTCCAGAAGTCTCTCACAAACTCCCTGTATCCTCAAAGGGATGATTATAGGCAAATCCCACCAGCCAGAGATGCCTGGAGTCTTATTTCTCCAGACTCACGGTGCCCAGTTGCAGGGAAGCTGTTACTCGGCTGCCATCTTCCTCTCACTCCGGCATGTTACTTTTATAATAGAAGTGTACTAGAGGGAGCAGAGATGCTCAAGGCCTCCAGAAACTCAGCTCAAAAAGACCACACTGTCACTTTCACCCACATTCCATTGGCTAAAGCAAATCATATGACCAAACCCAACATTAATAAGGCAGGAACAATACTCTGCCTTAGGAGCAGAAGTACAGATGTATAATTCTAATATGGGGAAGGCACTAATAATAGCCATACATTCTTGACAACTCTCTTCCTTAGAATGCTAATAGATTTTGGTATAAAAGATGGAGCGATTCTGATTCTCTGATTCCACGCTTTACGAAAAGCTGAAAGCAGACAGACTCTAGAAACTTACATTTTGTTTGATTCACTGTTTTGGTTTCATCATTTGAGGTGCAATTCAGAGGGACAGGCAAACATTTACATATGAGAGCTTCTCTCTGAATAAACAGCATGTGTTACTTGAATCTCAGGGTTTCAGGAAAAAACTTGTGCTGTATAGGACCTTTACATTTCCCTGATACTACGACCACATCGTGGATGCACAAACACTTGGAGTATTTCCATCATATTTCTTTTTTCCCCTAACTCTTCATTGATTACCTTGAATAATTCATCTGCAATGGTTTGATTTAGCATTTTGTTTGTGGAACAGATAATAATGTTTCTCCAGTCATTTTCTCTTTGGGCTTTCTAATAACTGCCGTAAATTGACAGAGGTACTCATATACATATCTGCAGTTACACCAATCAATAATCTTCTGAATTAGTGTGGTTTCTTTATTATACAAAATGTCATCTGTGTGTCTGCTAGTAATACATGCATCATCTGATAGGGGATTCTCTTTTGTTTCTTTTGCTTTCAGGGGTCCCAGTTAAGTTTTTGACAATTTCCATGCAGGCAGATTAAAAGAGCAATTCTGCATTTGTGTGAGGCCTTTTAGCTTTAGTGATTGATTTGCTTTCTTTATAACTAATGTTTTGATATTGGTGTTGCCAATCTCATAGAAGAACTTTATTTCTTATTTTGTGCATGCAGATGCATAAAAATGACTGCATCTTTTTTTGTTGTTTAATATGTAGGAATAGGGCTGAGGTGGTGGTGTGGTTTGTATGGGACTATGGCTTCATTTGATAACTGCAAATATTATGTCTAGCTGGGGAAGAGATGACTTATTGGGGCAGATAAATCCAAACTTGAGACAGTCTTTGTAAGTTACCTAGTGGTTCAAACTTTTTTTTTTTTTTTTTTAATTTTAGTGTCTCTCTTATGAATCTGATGGCTCTTAAAATTGAATTAAAAAATTTACCATAAATAAATATATGCAAAAAGTATTTAAATATAAAATACTCTATAGGACTAGAGGCCTTTATAGGTTCAGAAAATGTTTTGACCAATATATTTTAAAGTCGTCTTATTCTTAACAATGTTTTGGAATACATTACATGAAAATACTTAACAAATGAAATGTGTAGAAATAAAAATATTGAAACTTTAATTTTCATTTAATTCAATAACAACAATTTTGAAAAACATGCACAAAATATAGGATTGCTGCTCTCACATATTCTAAAATATGTTTACAAACTAATCTCCTTAGTTGCAAAGGCCTGAATAACTTTTATTGAGTAGCTATTTTAAGTTATGTTTATTATTATTATTTTTAGAAATAAAAAGCCCCTGAAATTAGCTGATTGAAAACTCCAAAAGCAGCTAAAAATGAAAAAAACAAAAACCCCTCAATACCCAAAAACTCAAGAAACAACAACAGAGAGAATTCATAAAAAAATCAATCCTTTAATAGCAAATGGTATCAATAATGAAAAATTAAAATAACTTTTGCATCAGTAACAAATATTGTGGAAAGAGAAAATTAATTAATAAAGAAAATTAACTATTTCATTGCCATCTGAAAGGCAAAGAATTTCTCTAATGATAACCAAAATACCGTTAAATTAACCATTGGAAGACTTGGGATGGTCTAATGAACAAGTCAAAGGTACAGGCAGGTTCTATGTAGTGTGACACCTGTCAAGTGCTTGCTGGCTCCAAGTCAATAATGTATGCAAGTTATATATCCCCAAATAATATTTATGGAATTCAGGAATTTCATAGTGTTCAAAATATTTTCAATGATCATTTTTAATAGAATTTATTTATTTGTGGAGACAGAGTCTTACTTTATTGCCCTCGGTAGAGTGTCGTGGTGTCACAGCTCACAGCAACCTCCAACTCCTGGGCTTAGGCGATTCTCCTGCCTCAGCCTCCTGAATAGCTGGGATTACAGGCACCCGCCACAACGCCTGGCTATTTTTTTGTTGCAGTTTGGCTGGGGCCGGGCTCAAACCCACCACCATCGGTATATGGGGCTGGAGCCCTACTCACTGAGCCACAGGCACCCCCCAATAGACTTTATTTTTAAGAGCATTTTTAGGTTTTTGTGCAAAATTGTGCAAAAAGTACAGTCTTTCCAGATACTCTACTATCTCATTCTATTTTAAAATCTTGCAGTAATGTGGTACATTTGTTACACCGAGGGAACAATATTGATATGTTGTTATTGAAAGACATCCATAATTCGTATGTTGCACAGTTCCATGGGTTTTGGCAAATGTATAATGTCATTTATCTACCATTAGAGTGTTACACAGAATAATAGTTTCACCACCCTGAAAATGTCCTGTACTCCCACCTGTTCATCTCACCCCCTTCCCTGTGCTCATGGTAATTACTAATCTTTTACTGCTGGCTCTATAGTTTTGCTCTTTCTAGAAAGAATGATACATACTACAACCTTTGCAGATTGGAGTCTTTCATTTAGCAATGTACATTTAAGCTTCCTCTATGTCTTTTTGTGGTTGAAAGCTCATTTTTTAAAATCACTGAACAATAATCCATTTTATGGAAGTAACACAATTTACTTGTCCATTCACTGATGGAAGGGCATCTTGGTGGCTTCCAATTTTTGACAATTTTGAATAAAGCTGCTCTAAAATCAACATGCAGTCTTTGGACAAAAAAATAAGTTTCTAATTCATTTGCATGAATGCCTAGGAGCACAATTAGTGAACTGTATGGTAAGACTATGTTCTTTTTTATAAGAGACTATTAAACTGTCTTCCAAAGTGACTGTACCATTTTACATTCATACCAGTGATAAATGAGAATTCCTGGTGCTCCACATCCTCACCAGGATTTGGTATGCCAATGTTTTGGCTTTTGGTCATCTACTAGTTATATAGTAGTATCTCATTGTTGTTTTAATTTGTGATTCTTTAATGAGATATGAAGTTGAGCATTTTTTAAATTTCAGGTTAATGTTAGGGTACAAACAACTGAATCACAATGTTTGAATTGTTAGGTAGAGTCCCTCTTGTAGGTATGCCCTGCACCTGAAAGGTATGCCATACACGCCTACATTGTGCCTGTTCAGTGGGAGAAGCCTACATACCGACTCTCAGCCTCCTCCCTTGTTCCCCTTCCCCACAACCTGAATTGAAGTGAGTTTTTCTCCTATGTGAGAGAATTAGATCATCTATTGACTTCATATTAGTATTGAGGAGACTGGATATTTGCTTTGCCATTCTTGTGATACTTTACTGAGAAGAATGTGTTTCAACTCTATGCAGTTTAATACAAAAGATGTAAAGTCATCATCTTTTTTATGGCTGAATAGTATTCCATGGTATACATACCACAGTTTGTTCATCCATTCCCGAATTGATGGGCATTTAGGTTGTTTCCACATGTTGGCAATTGTAAATTAAGCTGTGATAAACAATCTAGTGCAAATGTCCTTATGATAAAATGATTGTTTTTCTTCTGGGTAGATGCCTAGTAGTGGAATTGCAGGCTCAAATGGGAAATCTAATTTGAGTGATGTTGAGCATTTTTTCATATACTTACTTGAAATTTATATATCTGTGATGGGGTGTCTGTTCAGATCTTTTGCTCAGTTTTTCCAATATCATTTGTTGAAAAGATTATGCTTTCTCCACTGGACTGACTTGCTTTTAAGTCTAAGATCAATTGACTATGTTTGTATGGGTCTATTTATGTGCTCTCTGTTTTGTTCCATTGATTTTTTTTTTCTTTTGCTAGTACCACACTGTCTTGAGCATATAGTGTTATAGCACATCTTGAAGTCTTCTAGTGTCAGTCTTTTAACTTTGTTTTACTTCAGTATGGTATTGGCTATTCTGGGTCATTTGCCATTACAAAAACTTAGTTGACATCCACAAAATAACTTGGTCAGATTTTGATTTTGATTGCACTGGATCCATAGATCAATTTGGGAAGACCGTACATCTTAACAATGTTGAGTCTTCTTATCCAAGAATGTGAAATATCTTTCTGTTTATTTTCTCCTTTGATTTCTTTCATCAGTGTTTTTTAGTTTTTCTTGTATAGATTTTGTAAATATTTTGTTAGATTGATATCTAACTATCTGTTTTTTTTTTTTTTTTTTTTTTTAGAGATAGAGTTTGATTTTGTCCCCCTTGGTAGAGTGCTGTGATGTCACAACTCACAGCAACCTCTAGCTCTTGGGCTTAGGTGATTCTCTTGCCTCAGCCTCCTGAGTAGCTGGGACTATAGGTGCCCGCCACAATGCCTGGCTATTTTTTTGTTGTTGCAGTTTGGCCGGGCCAGATTTGAATGGGCCACCCACTTATCAATTTTTAATGGTTGTAAAAATGCTTAAAAGTTAAAAAAATTAGTATACAGTATATATAAACATCAATCTTTTGTGGCCATACCACCTGATATCTATTTGTGGCCTACCAAAGTATTGTAATCTATGGTTTGGGAAGCCTTTTGATAAGGAACAGCCGCAACTACCACTGAGCATGAGACACTAAAATCTCTCCCACTGGCCACAGAGAATAGCCACTGTGCTGTTTTTCGCAGATGGTAGCACCTCCTTCACCAAGGCTTATCTGAAAGGCTTGGTTGAGGCCCCCTCAAGAGACACAATTGGAAGAGGTAATCTGGCTGCATCTGAAAATCTAGTGCAATATTTTCTTCTCCTTGATTCTCTGTATTCTTTCCTGTATGTGTAGCAGGAAATTTCCTCCTCCTTGTCTTCATTTAGCTGAGTCCAGAAGTCAGTCAATCAATTTATAAGATAGTATATTGAAGCCAGGGCCACTTGGAAGTTCATTCAAATGAACACATTTGGGTTTATTCATACACACCTTTTCAATTTAAATTAGCAGAATCTTGAAATTCTTTCTCTTCCTGGGCTTGATTTTGAGACTGATTTCCCAGGGTGTGCCTGGGTCTGGTTCAAGTATTAGGAGTGGGAGTATCAGAGGTATGGGGGAGAGAGGAGTGGGAGGAGATTGGGTTCCCTTTCTAGCATAACTGATCCAGGTGAGGGTGAAAGAAGAGCTTCAAGAAAGACAGGAATGGCCTCATTACATTAGGAAAAGGGTCTGCTTCTGCTGTCAAGGGGGATTGGGGGCTGGAGTTCTCTGGGAATCATCCAAGTCCCATTCTTATTCTCAGATTTCCACTCTTTCCTCCTGATTAAGTATGAAATATGGTGAGGCTGATGATTCAATTGACTTCATAGTTTTACAACTTGTGGATGAAAATGTGAAGTTTGGTTTTTCAGGTGTTTTAGTCTTATGGTTTGATTAATAAAGCACTCTTCTAGCTCTGTCATTTGAAAAAAATATAGAGTTTTTAAAGGCCTTGAGTTGAGAATTTCAGACTCAGAGTATGTCACTGCCTTTTTAGGAAGGTGGTCCAGTTTTAAACTCATCCCTGGAATTCATTCTTTGAGTTCCTCTTGCTCTTCATATTATTGTTATTATTTTTGATAATAACCACTTGATTTCCCAATGGCTTATCTTCAGGGGGTACTTGAATCCAGGTCACCATAAACGGCAGTTTACCTAGCTGGCTTTTTAGAATATGCCAAATGCTTCCAGAGCCTCTGTCTTCCTACCAGGTGAATCTCAGCCTTTATTCCTAACCAGGCCAGACAGCCAATCTCAGATTCTCATTTCCTCAAAATTCTGTTTCTTGCAATCTCACATTGGGTCATCTTTGTTCTGTTCTTTTAGCTGCTGTCCTTATTGGTCTTATTTTGCTTCCTTGAAATGTGAGATAATTTGGGGGTAATGATATGAGTCTTTTTGGGGACTATAGGTCACCATAATGGGATGGAGAAGTGTGTGGCCTTAGGGGAAAAGTATGCATTGTGTCCAGCAGTGACTTTTGTGGGATCTCTAGGCTATCTGCTCTTTTGGATGGGAGAGATAATTCAACCATAGCTGCAGTTTTCATCCCTGTCAGCTGCTCTATGCATATGGGGCTTATTGGTTACAGGCTGTATCCTGTCTTCCACCAGCCTGGTCTCATCTCAGCTTCCCAGCCACCTGTGGGCTTGGGATGACAACCACAGATGTGCTCCCATTTGAAATGAGAAAAGAAATGCAGAGACTTTTTGAAGATCTCCCCAGCAGCTGGGCTAGCAATAAAACTTACATCTTCTCAGACCCTCAATACTGATCTCTCCCTCAGGCCCTGCCCTAACTCTGGGAGTGCCCAGGGCAAGAACACACATGGAGGCCCACATACTGTTGTCTAAATATTTATAAACAATAATCCAGCTATCAAATGTTATGTGAAATATATTCTATCCTCCCATCTTGACAAAGTATTGTAGTTCGGAGTCTCCAGAAGCAGGTGTTGAGATGGAGTCTGTCTTGCAGGTATTTATTAGTGACAGACCTTGGAGGAGGCAGGCACAAACAGGAGAAGAAGTCCTGATGGAAGGATGCAGAAGCCCCCAGGACTCAGCTCACCCCGCCAGGTGCCCTTGAGCACACACAGCTCCTTGGCCTGGACCAGGGTAGGGAAAATTTCTGTGCCACCCTTTCCCCACCCCCAGGACAGGGCATACCTTTGGATGAGGGGGCTTTGGGCAGTAGTAGCACCGAACCTTCAAAAAGCTGACAGCTAGGCAACAAATCCTTTTTCTGACAAATTTTCCTGCAATGGGTGGTGCCTGTGGCTCAAAGGAGTAGGGCACCGGCCCCATATGCCGGAGGTGGCGAGTTCAAACCCAGACCCTGCCAAAATCTGCAAAAAAAAATTCCTACAATGACTTGTTCTGTTGTTCTGTTCAGGCAGAGGCAGAAGGGTGAGAAGACTTCTATCTCATCCCTCCTCGACGTCCCAACCCTCATATTCAAGCTCCATCCACCTGCCTCACAGCCTCCCCTTAACACTACCACCTTCCCCGCCCCAACGCCCTAGGGTACATGATACAGGGGCTTTGAGTCATCCTGGTGAGAAGAGAGAGGCAGGAGAGCCCTTCAACACTCTGGAGCAGGGCAGGGAATTCCATGTCCTCACTCAGTACTCAGAGATCAGTCTAAAACGGGGTGGGGGCACATCTCTTTTGCCAATAGACTCCTCAATTACTGGGAGACAGGGAGCTGGAGGGGAGCCTTTCAAGAGGGAGGGAGGGCAGGGAGCCCCCCCTGCCCTCTTCTAAGATCCTGCTAACAAAGATCTTACTGAGGTGTTGGGAGATGCAAACGAGGAATTGCTTAAGGAAGTCTCGGAATTTCTTAGAGAAGGGGATTGACTCCGGTTAATGTTAAATAAAGCAACGGCTTAAAAAATCACCATGAGTACCCAAGATTGTTACTATCAGCGGTATTCCCGGTGTAGCTATGCCAGGGCTTACTTTCCCTCTCAGGGGCTCGCCCTGGGCCCAAGGATCCCAGCCCGCGGCGGAATCCCCCTTTCGGGCGTGGGCCAGGATCGCTCTTCGCCTCCCACCCCGGGGCCAGGTCCCTGGGGCTGAGCAGCGCAGGGCGCTGCCTGGCAAGAGGCGGAGCCGGGACAGTGGCGCTCACCGCCAGGAGTCAGATCGCCAGGCCAGGGAAGGGAGTAGGCGGCTAGGCTGAAGAAGGCAGCCCGGCCCAGCCTGACGCAGCGGTGGCGACAGCTGAGCAGGCCACTGCCAGGGCACCCGGGCCAGCCCAGCCCAGCCAGCCGTCCCTCCGCCCCCTCCTTCAGCCGCTATGCGCGCGTGGGTGTGAGCGTGTCGCGCGCATGCCGGGGGTCACCAGCTCCGGGCATCCTAGGCTAGAGATCCCGGGCGGAGGGAGGCGCCCGAGCGCGCGCCACACGCCACACAAGGAGGCGGGGAAAGGAGCGGGCGAGGCGAAGGCGAGCCGAGAGGAGGGAGGAGGGAGGAGGGACGAGGGACCCGCCCGCTGCGCCCGGGCCGCCGGGCATGTGTGGCCGCTGGCGCCCGACGCTGCCGCTGTCCCGGGGCTGAGCCGCGCCCAGGTGTCCCGCACAGTGCTTGTGCGGCTGTGTGTGTCCGCGCACGGGAGCACCGCGCCGGCCCCAGCCTTCTGCTGGCTCCCCCGGGCCGTGGTGCATGTTCGCCTTCTGCCACTGTGTGCCGAGAGGCAGGAGGACCATGAAAATGATCCACTTTCGGAGCTCCAGCATGAAATCGCTCAGCCAGGAGATGAAATGCACCATCCGGCTGCTGGACGACTCGGAGATCTCCTGCCACATTCAGGTGCGGGTGGTACGAGCTAGAGCACAGGGCGCGGGGCGCACGCCGGAGCAGGGCAGCGGGGCCTCTGCGGTGGGTGTGCGAGGACAGGGAACCCACTGGAGGAGGGGGCGCTGCTAGAAAGCTAGATTCTGCTTTCTTAATCCTGTGAGGCTGGGAGCCCTCGCCAGGCAGGGGGGCACGGTCCCCTGCAGGTGCCAGGCAAGCATTATCTGTGCCCGGCCGTCCCTTCCTCCGGCACGCACCTTGCACCGGTCTCATTGCGCCAGGCTGGGGGCGCCGGACAGTTGCCTCAGGGAAGTGGGAGCACTGGCCTTTCTGGCCCCTTCTCCACCAAGAAAATGGGAGATCGGAGGGCCGAGGGGGCACCCGCATGTCGCTCACTAGTCTTTTCTCCCTTCCTCCACGTGGGGAAGGCATGCACCAGCCCGCCTTCACTCATTTCTGTCCGAGGGCACCTCCTTCTTGGCCCCTGTGGCCCCCCTGCCCGTGGTCGTTACTTCGCGTGGGGTGGTGGCGAAGTTTCCCCAGAGTGGGAGAGGCCGGGCAGCCACGGGCTACAGCCTGGAGGGATGGAGCGCGCGCTGTGTCGGACTGGAGCTATCTCGAAAAGAATGTGTGAAGTCCCAGTATTTCAGAGAACGGAAAACATGGGGCCAGCAAGTGGAGACTCCGTAGGGGCCTGGGACCTGGGGAAAAGCACCCCTTGGAATCCTGGTGGACATTCACTGTCGCCCAAGTTAGAGAGGACAAGTTGTTGGGGTGAAGGCAACTTTGCTGACAGCCCCTCTTCGGGTAGTAAGTGCTTTGAGCTGTCAGGGAATCTGCTGTGAGCTGCAAGGATGTGTGAAGAGTGGATGGGCAAGTATATGTGTATATATCTGTAGGCAGGTGTGAGTCCCTTTCCACGACCCCAGCAAGGCCCCACTAAGCACACACAAGAAAGATTGTGTCAAGGTTCAGCACAATCAGCTTCTGACTTTTAAATCTGTTTTATTAATTACATCTGGGTTTCCTCCACTCACCTAAGTCTTGAAGCTCCAGAATGGAGCTGTTCTTAAAACACAGGGCACACCACCTTTGCCCGTGGGAGGTGAAGGAGGCAGTGTCTCCCAGTGGCAGGAATCTGCCTCTAGGCTGTGTGAGGCATGAATGAATGAAAGTTTTAGCTTAAAAAATTTTTTTTATATTAAATTTTTGCTAGAGAGAGTTTGTGACACCCGGAAAGTTGCAACTAATCTGTGAGCTGTCAGCTGGACAAGTTTCAAGGCAGGAATGTGGTGCCCTATGATCTCCCAGGAAAGTAGGCTTCCATTGAATTTTCTGGAGGATCTTGAATTTCATTCTGAGCTGAGCACTGCTACTATACTTAATAATAAAAGGATTAGCTGGATAGGCAGTTTTTCTGCTGCTATGAGGGTTGCACAGAAATGTTGGGCATGTAGTGTCATGTGATTCAGAGAGAGTGGTTTGTGCACTTTGCTTTAAGTTCTAAAGTGGATGTACAGGCCTTTTAACTTGTAAGGAATATGTAGGTATGGAGGGGTCAGCAGTAGAGAGTGAGGCTGCTGAGGTCTCCTCTGTTCCTCAGCCCTCTGCCTACCTTGAAACACTTGAAGTTGACATTTGTTTTTTTCTCCCTCCCTCAGGACTAAGTCTTCCTTAAAATAGATAAATAGTCCCCAAAGGACATGAATTTGTTGTCTGATGTTCTGGGAAGCAATACATTGTAGCAAATCTAATACCAGTTTGGAAAGTTCAAGTTTTTATGGCCTAATTCATGTCAAAGAGGTTAAAATGTTATGGTTCAAAATTTTCATTGGGGCATTGATTTAAAAAAAAATAAATGTCTCATGTTGTGGCACGTGTTTTTTTCTCTTTCTGCCCCCAAATGGATAGTAATAACTAACCAATTAAAATGAATGAAAAGATTTTGGTGATTCTGGACCTTGTACTTGTACTAGAGTATTACAAATCAGAAATTTGAATGGCATTTCCAAGTATGAGATCACAAAGATTTCTCATTTGCTTAGAGTGAGAACAAAAGGATTAAAAAAAACCCAAAACCAAACCAAAATAATTTGGAGTCACCAGTGCTTGTTCTGGGAGAATCTGTCTGTGTTTCCTTCCTTCCTTCCTTAGAATCACAAAATTAAAGGACTATATGGACTGTCACAGAGTGTTATACACACCCTCCTTCTTAGCCCATGCTTGCCTGCCTGAGTTAGGAGCTCTCACCCGTGGAGCCTACAGGCCTGGGAGGCTCTGTAAGGGCAGCAAAGGCTCTTGGACATGCGTTAGCTGCCCTGTTCACTCTGAGAGTGCCGGGGGAGCCCAAAATAAAACTCAGGCCACTCATCCTTGGGAGCTCATTAGTCTGCATTCCTGGTAAGAAAGAAAATGAACCTCTCACACAGATTTCCCTAGCAAGGTGCTGGAGTGTAGCTGCAGATGATGGATGCAAGGGATGCTGGAAACCTGAGACTGTTTGGGACCAGGTGAACATACCATTTCTCAAGAATCTTGTGCGTGCTACCTTTACACTCATTATTTCTGATGTCCACCACAATCCTTCAAGTAGATATTATTCCCATTTTAAGGATGAAAAAACTAAGCCACTAAGAGCTTAAGTGACTTGTTCAAGGCACATCTCTAAAAATAGATTGAGCAACTGAAATTCAAATCCAAAACTGTCTGGATCCAAAACTTCTGTGTGTTTCTGATATATTATCTGATAGTTAATGCAGCTGAAATTTCAGTGAAATTTCTAGACACTGAAGGAGATAAATCCAAGGTATGGGGTTTGAACCAGTGACTGAAGGCCAGTCTGGATTCATAATCCGAATGGCCTCCTTGCAAGTTTGAAAACTCAACGTGTCCAGAGTCTGGCAGGGAGGCTGGTATCCCAGAACTGATTGGAATGCCCAATCCTGAGGGGCCATTTCCATCCTCAGGAAACTGGGTGTTGTTTTCAAAGGAACTGTTTATAAATGCTTCATTAGCTTCTCTACACTCTCTTCTCATAGTTCAGATTATAGTACCCCCAAATTATGCCTATGCATCGAAAGATGACACCCGAACCAAGCCAGAAGCTCAGGGAGCATTGCTTGCTTGTACTCTGATTACAGGTGTGATGGTGAAGGAACATGGACTTTGTTCCTCTTCAGTGTGCCTTCCTGGGGAGTGGGTGGGAAGACAGAGTATTCTTCTTGCTATATATTTTCCCCCAGGGTCTTTGCATCTACCACCATATTGATTATAGGAAAGAGCTTTTGCAAATTAACCTCTATTAAATATTCCCTTTTTAAGTGATGTAATTTTGGTGATATTTAGGCAAAGAAAACTTTTAAACACACAACCTAATGGCCAAGTCTCAGCAGACTGTTGACCAGTTCTAGTAGGAGATGCCAAAGTCACTGGCTTTGTCCCCAGGTCTGGGATGCTGACCCATTATATCATTTGTGTGTGAATGTTTAGGCAGGATGGAAGAGGAATTCCGAATGGACAGGGAGTGAGAGAAGAGTCCAGGGCTCCAAATAGAAGCTTGGAGAAGGAAAGGAGTTGCTTCTCTTCCTGGTCTTACCCAGCAGAGCCAGCTTCTGAATTTGGACATTGTAGGAGGACGAGGCTTAGCTCTAACTCTCATTTTAGTTCTGGCATAGCTGGTCACAACTCTTTCTAATGAAATTGCCATTTTTAATTCTGACTTTTATTGGGCAAAACAGACTTTTGACATTATTAATTCTTTGGCAAAGTCTGCTGAACATGGCTAACATTGTTGGAATTGGCTGGAAATTTATATTTGAATAGAAATCCTAACATAGTGCTTTGTATATATGTAGTGGTAGACATTCAATAAATATATATGTAGATCAAATAATATCCTTTTTTGACTGTTAAATTCACAAGGGTGGGGACATTTTGCTGTGATGTTTTTTAACCACTGAATCCCTAGTACTCAGACTAGGACTTGGTATACAACACTAGTTGGGTGAATGAGTTCTAACCCATTCAGTATTTATTCAAGCTCATTACCTGTCAACATGAAGTCAACATGACAGCGTGGGATTGAGAATCAAATGTGTGGTTTAGTTATGTTACCAACCAACTATGTGATCTTGAGTAAATCATTTGACATTTGGAGTTAATTTTCTCTTTTTGCAAAATAAAGGAGTTGAGTTAGATAGATGGCTATAGTTCAAAAAGTCTATGGTTTAATTATTAAGCAGACAAATTACATTTGAGCAAAATATTGCTGTTGACAGAATGGTTGTATACAAATTATCGCATGTTCATAACTATCCTTATTATATCTATTTTATGAGTGTTAATGTGTTACTAAGTGTTATCTCATTTTTATAGGTATGGAAAATGAAGATTCAGAGAGATTAAGCAATTTGGGACACTAGAAAAAATAGGGGGATTAAAACTAAGGTCATTTGACTCAAAATCCAGGGCTCATTCATCTCCGGAACACTGAATATTGGGACTTGAGGGTAAGGCTGCTTTTGACTGCAAGTAAGAGAAAAGCCAAGTTACAGTGGCTTAAGTAAAAAGGGCACATACAATCTTACTTAGCAAGGTGTCCAGAGAGAGAGAGGGCAGCTTCAGGGCTGTTCCAAAACTTTGTATAGATCCAGGGACTTTGCACCACTCTGCCACCCTCAGCTCATTAATTATGTCACTGTAGTCACCCTGATTATGATGTGGCTGCAGGAGTTTTGGATGTTAGTCAGGATCTACTACATCCACCATCCAAGAGGATGTGGTTTCTTTTCTTTTCTTTTCTTTTCTGTTCTTTTCTTTTCTTTTCTTTTCTTTTCTTTTCTTTTCTTTTCTTTCTTTTTCTTTTTTTTTTTTTTTTGCTGTTTGGCCAAGGCCAGGTTTGAACCTTCCACCCTTGGGTATATGGGGCCGGTGCCATACTCACTGAGACACAGGCCCTGCACAAGAGGTGGTTTCTTGTGCACTTATTTTTATCACTTTTTATAGAGGGCCTATCAGCCTTTCCATTAGATTCCATTGGTTAGGATTGGGCCATGTGCCCATGCACTAGCTGCAAAATTTCTAAGAACATATGCATCTGGCATCTTCCCTCTTTGTAATGGGAGGTGTGCTTTGCCATCAAGGAAGGAATGGAGGGGTGTGTGTGTGCGTGTGTGCATGTGTGCGTGTATGCATGTGTGTAGTGGGGAGGAATGGCTGTTGGCTAATCAAGCAAAAGCATCTTTCAGAAGATGTCAAATTGAGTTGTAATTATTGCTACAATAAACCTTTCATGTGAGTTCAATGACACTATCTAAGCTATCCCTGATTTTAGTCAATTTTTGATCAAATTCCAGAACAAGAAAAATTGTTAGATAATTATTTGTAGCATGTGTTGTTAAATATTAGTCCTTACTGATGCAGCTATAAGGCATCTCATCTAGAGCGAGCATACCTCTATGCAACAAGCAGGCCTTATGCTGGTTCAGGTGGCAAAGTGGTTGAGAGTATGTGTTCTGGGACTCTAAGTGCTTGGATTTGAACCCTGGCTCTGCCATTGACTAGCCAAGCATCTTTGGGCAAGTAACTTTACTACTTTCAGTCTAAGTTTCCTTATCTATCAAGTGAAAATAATGATAATACAGACTACGTAAACTTGTAAGGATAAAATGAGGAATGTATGTCAACTGCTTAGCTTTTGTGCTTTGTGTTAAGAGCTGAAAAAATGGTGACTATTATCTTAATACTTGTGAAAATATATTAGAGAATATCCCTAAGTAATGGAAAGCTTTTTACTTAGAGTCTAATGATTTTAAGCCCAAGCTCCATCACTTTCTGATTGTGCAAGACCTTAAGGTTGC
This sequence comes from Loris lydekkerianus, assembly GCA_963574355.1. NCBI lineage: Eukaryota > Metazoa > Chordata > Mammalia > Primates > Lorisidae > Loris > Loris lydekkerianus. The sequence goes on from CAUYPK010120435.1 coordinate 14,967, forward strand.
TAGGCTTTCTGTTCTTGTCTATAAAATGGGAATAATCATTCCTCAATTGCCAACCTATAGAGGGCAGTTGAGATGGTGTTTGTTAAAGCATATTATAAATGCTAAAATATCACCCAAGTGCAGAGTATTACTATTCTAATGAATTTACTTGGAGAAAAAGGTAACTTCTTATCTGTTGATAACCCCTACACCAGGGGTTCAATTTCTTCACATCCTTGGCAATGCTTATTATTATGTTTGATTCTAACCGTGTTAAGTTGAGTGTGACGTGTACTTCATGGTTTTGATTTGCATTTACCTGATGGCTAATGGTATCGAGCATTTTTTCATGTGCTTCTTGGTCATTGGCCTATCTTCTTTGGACAACTGTCTATTCAGATCTTTTGCCCATTTTTAAATTGAATTGCCTTTTTTTATTAGGTTGGAGTTCTTCATATATTCTGGATATAAAACCCTGATACAATAAATGATTTGGAATTTTTTTTTTTCCATTCTGTGGGATGTCTTTTTACTTTCTTGGTTGTGTCAAAAAGTTTTAAATTTTAATAAAGTTCAATTTATATGTCTTTTTTGTTGCTTGCATTTTTGGTGTCATAGCTAAGAAACTGTTGCCCAATCCAAAGTCATGAAGATTTATGCCTATGTTTTCTTTAAACTGTTGTAGCTCTTATATTTGGGACTTTGATCCATTTTTTATTGGTATGTAGTTCACATACCATAAAATCTGCCATTTAAAAGTGTACAATTCAGTGGATTTGAGTATATTCACAAGGTTGTGCAACCATCACCACTATCTAATTCTAAAATATTTTCAACATCCTGAAGTCATTCCATACCTGTTAATAGCCACTCCCCACCTGACGTCTCTGATCCATTTTGAATTAATTTCTGTATGATGTGAGGTCCATACATACCCAACTTTAGAGTTAGAGAGGTCCAGCTTTATTTTTTTGCATGTGAATATCCAGTTGTCCAAGCACTGTTTGTTGAAAAAAATGATTCCCCATTTAATTGTCCCATCATTCTTGTTGTGATGCTGTTTACCTTTTTCACTCTCGTTCTTAACAAGTGTGCAGTGGTATATCCTGGAGACTACATGAAGTGTGATATCCCAACACATTTACTGGAAAAGCATATGTGAGAATTCAGCTCTCTATTGAGTCAGACATTAAAAATATTTGCAAAAATGAAAAACAATAATACTTTTATCACTAAATTATTTTTTGTAAGGTGTAGTTATTTTTATAAAAATATGTCATTTGTATTAATGTGCCATGAGTTTATTATTACTTTTAAAAGAAGCAGTAATTGAATATTTAAAAAAATTCTCAGGAAAAAATATATACACAACCCATATAAACAAAATCTTTATAGAGCCTCAACTGTATAAAGGAGATATGAGGACAACTCTTAAGAATTGCTGGGTTAGGTGACTGTCTATTTGCTGAACCTTCTGAAAAATAAAAAAAATTAAAAAAAAACCCCAAACCTAAATAAAACAAAACAAAAGTTCCATGCATCTTGGATTTTCAAGGTCACAAGTTACAAGTACTTGCAATGATATCAGTTAAATAAGAGGACCAAATATGTAGATGGAGAATGTGTATGTGTATGTTTAGAACTCTTGCATGCGTGTGGGTGTGTATCCCAATGTTGAAAGTTAAGGACAAGACCAGGTTCACTGTAGTAAGCATTTCCGAATTGCACTTGCTCTTCAGCTAAATCTTAACTCTTAAAACTCTAATAATTATATAAAGCCATTTCTTACTTCGAGACCCCTCTTTTAATTAAGCAAAATGTACAGCAAGTACGCATTAAGTGTTTAACATGTAAACTGTTTGAGTCAGGCTGATTAGTCACTTGAATTCTTAAGCTGTTACTGCTTCTGAGTAGGCATTTTGGAAAAACTGAAAAATACTGCAGGAATGGAAATATCAGAATTTATCCCATGGAGAGTCTAACATGAGAGAGATTCACAGGGTGTAAGTGATAGGCATTGGGAAGAGAACATAGTCTTCTTTCAGTTCTCAACTTGAATAATTTCAGGTTGTTCCTCCCATGCAGTAGCAGGCAGCCCGATGCAGAGTCCAGAGATGGGAAAAAACAATGGGATTATGGGCAGGAGCCATTGGGGCAGATTTTGCAGTTGAGGTTTGAATGTGATTCAGACTCTAAAGAGTCAGCAGTAAGCTCTGAGACAGGTTTGTAAGTGATTCTCAGTCCCTGATATTTCTGTGTATCTTCTGAATTCTTATCCAAATGCAGATTCTGATTCAGAAGGTCTTGGGAAGGGCCTTGAAATCTGGCATTTCTAACATGTTGGTCCTGCTGATCTGTGGACCACACTTGGAATAGTAAGGCATTAGTGGAATTTATGTCTCCTAATAATATTCTTAATTTTCTTGAGTGTGGAGACTGTTCCTTTTTGACCTTATCTCTCCCAGTTGTGCCTTCTCTGCCATATTTATTTCAGTGGATGTGAATGAGTGAATGAGTAAATGAATAAAGATATCCATCCTGGCACGTCTATCACAGATACATCCATGTGCTGAGTAGATGCTGTTGCCAGGGATGGTTTGACACGCTGCCTCAGCCACATCAAGAGATTGCTTTTCAGAAAAGGATTTCCCATGATGGCAATTCTGATGAAATGTTGACTATCCGTGAGAGCACATCGGGGTCTGGAGTTAGTGACTGCCTTCTTGCCCCTCTGGGCCATGCTTTCCACTCTTGTTTTCCTGTACCTTGGCGTCTTGGTGGCATTGCTGAGGAACTCTGGCAATATCTCAGCACAAACAAGTCATTGTGCATAAGCCAGTAGTACCTGCAAGCTCCCAGAGGCATAGGGGGGCACAGCTGTTCTCACTTGCAGAAGTGATCCTGCGGGACCTGGAGGACAGTTCAAAATGCATTCTAGTTGTAACATAAGCTCCAGAGCTGTTTGCTTTGCTGACTTTGCCTGAAGGCACAGGATGGAAAGGAGAGGATCACTTTAGGAAAAAAAAAAAAAAAAGAAACTTGTTCTAAAAAGGAAGAAAATTTGTATAGATCAAGCAATTATAGTTTTCAAAAATGAATTAAAGCTTTTTGAAACCATGTCAATCTTATTCAATAAACATTTATTAAGTATCTTCTCTATGCCAAGCACAGAGCTGGGAATTGGAGATATAAAAGAAAGTGAAATCAGCCATCAAGAAGCTCACAGTAAGTTGGAGAAAGACAGTCATATGAGGATACAGCGACAGATGTAGAGACGGACATGTGTATGTGGGTGGAGGACCAAGAGGAGGCGTCTGTATCAGGCTGGGGCATCAGTCAGTATCTCTGGTATAGATGAAACTTGATTAATAGTTAACAGACTTGAGGAAGTCTTCAACTCTTCCAGAAGGAGAAAAGGGTATCAACAGCAGGGTGATCCCTTGCTAGCGTCGTAGAGAATCCTGGGCATAAAGCAGCACGACTGGATGTAGGAGCGAAGGAAGGAAGAATCACGATGAGCTGCTTGGTTTTGGTGATGGGGTAATGGTGATGCCCTTCCAGGACAAACCTAGTCACATAATTTATGTGAAATGAAAATGTGGGCAGGCTCCTTATTCAAAAAATTATTAAGAATTTCAAGGTGGCAGTAGCAGACCAAAAAACAAAGTACCAGGTCCCTCCAAACACACTGAGGAGATAGCCTAAAGGAAGAGCAGACTTGGGGAGAAGGTGAGTTCCACTTTGGCTGCATTGACCTTGAGGTGCCTGTAGGGCATCTGAGTGGAGAATTCTCGGTAGACACTTGGCTATAAGGAATGAAAGTTTACAGAGACATAGGCCTGGCAGACAGACACAGATAAGAATCTTTAACATCCTTTCAAGTGGTGGCAGAAACCATGTGATATGAACGAAACCACCAGGATGAGTCTCCTGTTTTGGTCTATGTTTCCGCTTGGAGCATCCCTATAGAATCAAGTCAATGGATTCTGAGCTCTGGAATTCTTTCCAAGAATATTTTATCAGTTTTTCTTTGTTAGGCAACTCTGACCTGAATGAGAGCTGGTCTCCATTTTCTTTTGCAAGTAGGGCAGCCAGACCAGGATTGTCAGTGGAGAAGCATTTTCCTGTCCTTAATCCTTGTGTCCTACGTTGGACTTGCAGATGAAGAAGATCTCTCTCAGCTTTAAACTTCTGAGTTTCAAAGCATAGGATTTCCGCTTTAGGAAAGTTTCCCTTTGAGACAATGTCATGAACATTAAGTAGATAAAACCTTTTAAAATCCTATCAACATGCTATGAAATTAAGCATGTTATATGAGAAGCAGCTTTGCAAGTTTTATGGTAATAATTTATCTTGTATTTAATACAATAGACCACCTGAGAGACTGTAAGAAGCTGATCAGCATATGGAGGTGGTCAACATAAGCAACTAGGCTTACTATACTGATAGGTACATGTGGTGCATGTCTAGTCCATGAATATTAGGTCAACTTAAGAAGGTGGTCAATGTAGGGTGGTTGTTAACTATGGAGGTTGTACTGTATTTATTTAAAACTAAGCTATGGCCTATGGAAAATTCTGTTTTCTACCTAGTTCCCAGGGGGATATTGTTAATATTAATTAAAATAATCCAAGTTCTATAAAATTACTCAAATAATCTAATATTAGTAATGGAATAACTTGAATCTTAGGTGTGCAATAGAGGTTTGTTTGAATATGTTTATGTATTATGCTAAAATTTGAAATATGATTATTCTGTAGCAGGGGAAAGCAATTAGCATGTTAACAGATCAGGGTTTTAGCTAATTATCTTTCACCTCAGAAGTATAATCTGTTGCTTTAAAACTCAGGCCTTGATTGGAAACATTGATCTGCAAAGTCAAGATTGACTGAACCAAGGTCTTTGAATACAAACTGAAAATTCAAACACAATGTCATTTACTGATGGATGTCATGATTAAATTATGTCATCTTAAGAAGTCATTAACTAATTAGTCTTATTAATAGAAGAGAGAACAAAAACCTAATTTACTAGCTGGCTAATAATTTTTCCTTGCTGTTTCTAGCTATTGTTACTTTTTGGTTGGTCTATACGTGGCTTACTGCCCATAGTTTTGAAAATAATGCTAGTCCATTTGATCTGTAGATTACGTAGGTGTTATGTTATGGTAGTGTTGGGAATTTATTGGTTCTTTGTTTATCAGCAACCCTTATCTGTGCTTTTATTCCTTTTGATATCCTTGAGTAGTAATAATAATTGTATCAGCTGGTTAATTAAATTAGATCCAGATCTCATATTTAGCAAGACTAGGATGGGTTTTTGTTAGATTTGCTCCTAGTATACAAAATACTACCTTTATTTTCTTTGTGAATCTTCTCAGTAGTCTAAATTATATAAAACTTTCCTTTTCGCTGACAACTTCTTTAATAGCACAAGAGAAAAGCCATACACTGGTCACGCTTCTGGGTAGCAAAAGCATACTGAGGTCTTAGAACTGCCATCCCGGGACACAGTCTAAATTCTTCCCCGTCTACTTTTTTCCAGTAACGTATGGCTGAATGTATATATAAAGAAAAGTTAAAATCAATTTATCATGGCTACATGATTATTTTGCCATCCAATGTAACTAGATAATTGAAAGATATCTCTCCCTTTCCCTTTACATGTTTGGCATGATAAAGATATTGCGTGTAGTTTGAAATTAACTCCCAAGAAATTGTGAAGAGAAAGAAAAAGGAAGAATAATGTTAATAGTATTTTCTATCTATTCTCTAAGGTAATTTATCTCTAACGTAATTTACATTGCAGTTTTGAGATTAACTCTGGAAGTGGAAATCTTAGCAATCTTAGAGCAGAGGACCTCTGGAAACATATGAAAACCAAGTGTTTTTTAGTAAGGCACCAGCCATAGTCTTGTCAAGCTCTCTTTGTTTCCAAGGCTTAGGCAGAAGAGAAATAACATCTCAGGAGTCAGGGGTGGAAATTCTTTCATGCCACCTGGATCCTTGTCAAGGGTAACTCCACCTCCTGTGTCCAACCCTTCAGGGACAAGTATTTCTGCCGATGGTCATCATGGCACAGGGCACCTTGAGTGATGTATTTTGCCTCCAGGTTTGGAGACAGAGTTTCTCCACCAGGTGTAGATGGCATTTTCTTGGTTCAGTGCTGATTAAAAGAAACAAAGGAGGAAAAGTTATATAGTAATTCAAGGGCAGCCGTGAAGCCTGAGTTTGCAGCGCCAGCAGCAGTGTGGTAATTTGAGAATAGCAAATTAGAAGAACAAAGCAGATTTTAATCATATGCCACAGAGAGGAAGGTGGTTTAGGTTTATCTCCAAATTGTACCTCCATTAGAGAAAGGAAGGCTTTTCATGCTATTATCCAATATATATTGTTAAAGATTTCTTTCTTCCTTTCCCCAGGCTTTCTTTAGTGTACTCATGTAAGAAATGGCAGCCCTTTTCTCCATTAGTGTATTGAGCAGTTGTTAAATATAAAACATTTTCTTGGTATTTCTGGAAATGAAGGCAGGGAGGGAGGGAACTTGTACTTTTGGGAGATGCCAATCTGAAGGCAGAACTGAAGACCTGAGAAAGTGTCTCCTCTCACCCATCCATCCATTCACTCCTCCACTCATTCATCAACCCACCCATCCACTCAGGCAGTCTTCTATTCACTCATCTATGGACCCATCCATTTACCCACTGGCCATGTATCCACCCATCCCTCTTCTCATCCACCTACTCATGCATGCATCCATCCATCCAATAAACATGGAGCACCTCTGTTTGGGCTGTTGTAAGTACCAGAGACACAAAAGGATAAATGGGGGTCACAGGGTGTGGTACACCTTTTGGGGGTGGGACACAATTATAAGAGGGTCTTTATCTAACAAATGCAATCAATGTAACTTGGTTCTTTGTACCTTCAATGAATCCCCAACAATAAAAAATAAATAACAAGTTTAAGAAAAAAAAAAAAAAAAGCCAAAACATGGTCTCTTTCCAGTCTAGTGGAAAAAACAGACACATAAACAAGCTCAAGGTGGTACTCTCATGTCAAAAAAGAACAGGATGGTATTGGAGATTGTAGGGGGGTCACGCAGAGTCAGAGTATGTCTTAGGGGAAGGTAGTAGTAGCTGTCTCCCAAGTTATTACTTTGTTTTAAATATATATTTTTATGGTTTAATTCTTTCTAAACATTTTTATTGTGGTAAAATATATATAACCTAAAATTTACCATGGTAGCCATTTTTTTTTTTTTTGGCATAATGTTATTTTAACTTTATTTTTTGAAACAAAGGTTTCCTTAACTATGTAACTTGTGTGAGCCACGATAAAATACAGAGATGGTGCCAAAATGGCCATTGCCTTTCTGAAAGCTGCTTCTTTCCTTTCGGAAGTGGATGGCGATGATGCTCTTCAGTTTATTTTTTTAATATTATTATTTTTTTTATTATAGATAAAAATATGCACCATAGATGTGGCCCAACCCGTCACCCTCCCTCCACACACACATCCCCCCTCCCTTCCCCTTCCTTGGTCCTTTCCTCATAGTCTTGTGGTATAGTTGGGTTATAGCCTTCATGTGAAAGCTATAGTTTAGCTTCATAGTAGGGCTGAATACATTGGATACTTTTTCTTCCATTCCTGGGATACT
>CAUYPK010120436.1:0-12991 GCA_963574355.1 Loris lydekkerianus
GTAAAGTTGTTATTTTATCTCTAAACAGGCTATTGGTATGAATATCTTTTGTTTATCTTATGAATATCTTTTGTTTAAAAAAATCTGTAGCTGGTTAAAGGTCTTAGGCTGACTTTGGGCTACAAAGAAGCAATACAAAAAGTGGAATTCTTCCTTCTTTTTTATTTTGTATGCATTGGTTACTCATTTATTCAAACTGGATTTGCAAAGTGCCTGCTCTGTATGGGGTACTATTAAGAAATTCTGTAGAAAATCAATAGTCATTAACTACTATAATTCTAAAATTTTCTTTGAAAAACAAAACTGTCTTATGTGAAATTGTGAAATGATTATTCAGGAAGGTTATAAATTTTATGGGTGTAACAAAACCTGATTAAAACTCTGGCTAACTTAAGTAAAAAAGGAGGGGAAGAGACAACTTACTGGAAAGTACTATAGGAAGGCAACAAGCTTATTGCCCACCCACCCCACGCCCCATCAGAGCACTACCACTGATGTGGCTCCATCCTTGCAACTCCTCATCTCCACATTTCTCAGTCCAAACTCCTTGATTCCCAGCCATGAGGAAATCTGATTGGACCTTCTTGGAGCAGAGAATGAGCATGGATCAACATGCCAAGGAGATAGGGTTGCCAGATCAAATATAGGACACCTAGTTAAATGGGAATTTCAGATAAACAGCAAATACTTTTTTAGTATAAATGTATCCCATACAAAAAATGTGATTCAAATATAACTGGGCAGCTTGTATTTTTATTTCCTTAATCTGGAAACTCTACAAAGAGGCAGCTTTCTGAATACAGGCAAGGCTGCAAGGAGACCTTGTGAGTCCAAGTAAACATGAAAGCATCACTTGCACCCCACCTTTGCTGAGTTCACTTCAGCTCAGCTAAATGGAAGAGGAGGCATCTTAGGAGGTTGACAGCTGTGTGAAAAGCACAACTTAGGCTCAGCGCCTGTAGCTCAGCAGTTAGGGCACCAGCCACATACACCCCAGGCTGGCAGGTTCAAACCCAACCCAGGCCTGCCAAACAATGACAATTACAACAAAAAAAATAGCCGAGCACTGTGATGGACGCCTGTAGTCCCAGCTACTTGGAAGGGTGAGGCAAGAGAATTGCTTAAGCCCAAGAGTTTGAGGTTGCTGTGAGCTGTGATGTTATAGCACTCTACCAAGGGCAACATAGTGAGACTCTGTCAAAAAGAAAGAAAGAAAGAAAGAAGGAAGGAAGGAAGGAAGGAAGGAAGGAAGGAAGGAAGGAAGGAAGGAAGGAAGAAAAAGAAAAGCACGAGTTAGGGAATTCTTGATTCAATTTCACCCAGCAATTGAGTACCTCCCATCTTATAGCTCCCCTCTTTGTGTCACACACAAGGACACACTCATTTTATAGGCTATTGAAAGAACCACCATCTAGGCTTTGGGGTCCCAGAGACAGAAGACTCAGATTTTTCTTTTCTTTCTTTTTTTTTTTTGAGACAGAATCTCATTTTATCACCCTCAGTAGAGCGCTGTGGCATCACAGCTCACAGCAACCTCCAGTTCTTGGGCTTAGGCGATTCTCTTGCCTCAGCCTCGCGAGTAGCTGAGACTACAGGTGCCCGCCACAACACCTGGCTATTTTTTGTTGTAGTTTAGCCAGGGCCAGGTTCAAACCCACCACCCTTGGTATATGGAGCCGGTGCCCTACTCACTAAGCCACAGGTGCCGCCCAAGACTCAGATTTTTCTTATAGCTCAAGAGGGATTGATATATGATTAGAGAAGTTCTCAAATAAGTATAATAATTAACATTTTTTTAGCATTTTACAGTTTATAAAGTGCAAAACAAATACACTTTGTTTTATTTGTCCTCAAAACCATGGTAAGCAAAACAAGTATTTATTTCCCACATTTTCTATATAGGAATACCAAGTCCCAAAAAATCTAAGTATAGTGTCCAGAGTCACAGATCTAGCAAAGTGTCAGAATCAGGTCTTTGAACTCAGTCCCACATCACTACCACTCCACCCCACTGCCAGGCATTGTGAGGCCCCTTCAATCTTTGTCTATAAAATGAGAAAGGGCATCTTTCTAATACTTCTTCCAGCTTGGGTGTTCTGATTTTTACAGTCTACATATGCTAAGCTATAAAGCTAAATGATAAACTGTTCAAGGGGTGTGCTCCCACTCATTCTCCTCTTGCGTCCTTCCCCCCAACTCTGTCATTCAGGCACTAGAGAGGAGGCTCTAAACGTTTATGTTTTACTGTTCCGGGTGGGCAGCCCCACAATCTGAACAGGAGGATGGCCACAGCCCCTGCCCTTGAAGAGTCAGGAGAGGCAGTGGGTTTGTGCCCTGCCAGGCATAGCCATCCTTCGTTTTCATTCTTGGTCTCCTAAAGAATTTCACGAGAACAAATTCCCTAGGAAGGGATTGCCTCCTCACTGGAGTGGGTGTAATGCCATCATTATCTCCACCTCACTGTGACTGCTTTCTTTGCAGACTTACTATGAATAATAAAGTCCCCTTCACCAGCCATCACCTAATAGCTCGCTTTCTAAAATCTAATCTTTTAAAATACAGAAATATATCATGGGTAGTGAAATAAAGCTTATTTCAGTAGATACCAAGAAAGAATCAAAACAGTAACTTTAGTCATAAGATAATCAAAAAATCTCCTCTCAAAGAATGAGTTTTGAAGGTGAAAATACAAAACAGAAAGAATTGATCTGATGGCGTATGGAACCAGGCTGCCTCTCATGTCCCACCCTGCCCCAAATAAAAGCATCATGCAGACCCACAGCAGACACCAACATGTGGGTGAATGACCCCCCTGCATTCAATAGCCCCACAAAGCGGGCTCAAGTTGAATTCCTGGACTTCTGTTATCCACAAGGCCAAAATAATTTTTAAAACAGCTGAATCTTCCAATAGTGCTCATTCTTTGAACATGGCCCTGTAGCATTAGCACATACAGGATTTGTGCCTGCCTGTGCAAATCAGCTGAGTATTTGCTCATGGAATCTCATTTGCTCTGGGAGGGCCACAGGAACATTGAAGAGAAGAGCTAGTAGCCAACTAAGGGCCTTCAGCCTCAGAGGAGAGAGCCCTGTGTGTGGTTCAAGCACATGAGAAGCTGGAACTGAAAACAATCAGAGAAGTTTCTTCCTTTGGTGGAAATCAAAGGAATTACTTTCTGGTTTGCTGTATTCAGTAGTATTCTGAGTTATAGCTAGAAACAGGAGACAGGTGGATAAAAATCATGATACTCTTATCAACTTCTCACCTCTTCCCTCAACAGGTGGTTTGGCCTTTGGTTTAACAGCTCAGAAATGCCAATTATGTTGTGTCCCTATTCGGAAAGAAGAAATTGTTCATGAATCTCCAAAGGCTTGTCGTGGGCCTTTTCCACCTGTCAACTTAAACAAGTTAGTCCTTTCCTTGTTAGTCCTTACAGCAAACCAGAAAGTTTTTCCATGTTGTTTTCCAGGGCTTATTGGGTTTGAAAAAAATACACTCTGCCTCATCAGAAGGTGAAGCAGGCCTGCTTTAAGTGATAGTTAAGAGCTTATCATTTGCTTTCTCTAGCACCTGTCAGCATATATTTATGAAAGGAAGAAAGGAGAGCTTGGGAAGAGGAGAGAGAGAAAATGGAAGGAACAGAAGTTTCCGTGCATTTTTGTGGAGCATTGAATGCCGGAACATACAGCAGATCATCACACATGAGGCCCAGGCTAGAAAATTTTATTTTAAGGCACAAGGCAGATCAATTGAGTTCACCTGAAGCGACCTCAATCTTACTCTTCAACAAATATTGTCAGACTAAGAAAAAATGAGATACAGTTGTCTGGGTTTCTCCTGCAAACCACAGCTTAGGTGAAAGAATGTGTTTCAAAGCATCAAAAATATGAACATTAAATAGATCTGAAATTGTATTTAAATGGGAGATAGTCTGATTGAATTTTATTCTTTTCCTCCAGTGCTGGCGAAAGGCTTTTTCCAAATATATCTCCAACATTTCTTACACTTATAACACTCTACGTTGCGGGAGGATCTTTGAGATAGGGTCTCCCTCTGTCACCCAGGCCAGAGTGTAGTGTTTTGCGATTATCATTCACTGCAGCCTTGAACTCTTGGGCTCAAGCAATCCTCCCACCTCAGCCTCCACTACAGACACTTGCCATCACACCCAGCCAATTTTTTTTTTATTTTTGTAGAGAGAAAGTCTCACTATGTTGCCCAAACTGGTCTCAAGCTCCTGACCTCAAACAGCCCTCCTACCCCAGCCTGGAATCTCAGGCATGAGCTACTGTGCCTGGCCCATACTCTACATGACACTTTCATAGGCGTGATCCAGTTTCACCCTTAGCAATCCTCTGGGTCATTTCATTTCACAGATAAGGGAACTAAAGCTCAAAGATGGAACACTTGTCCACACAGCCAGCAGAGTCCACACAACCACCCATGTGGTTTTTTGTTTTTGTATTTGGAGACAGAGTCTCACTCTGCCATCAGGCTACTAATGCCTTGGCATCACAGCTCACAACAACCTCAAAGTCTTGGGCTCAAGTGATTCTCTTGCCTCAGCCTCCCAAGTAGCTGGGACTACAGGAGCCTGCCACAACACCTGGCTATTTTTAGAGATAGGGTCTCACTTTTGGTCAGGCTGGTCTCAAGCTCCTGAGCTCAAGTGATCCACCTGCCTTGGCCTCCCAGAGTGCTAGGATTACAGGCATGAACCACCACACCCAGCCTGAGCCACATGTTTTAATTCCTTGTCCTGTGTTTCTTTCCACCACTAAGCATTCATTATCTTCAAAGGAATAAAATCAACAAGCTGCTCAACTGAGCCCTGTCACCAGCTGTCTTACTTCCTCCCACAAACAAATCAATGCAATCAACTTTTGGTATCTACAAATGTAATTGCTGGGGGCCCTTTTCTGAGCTCCATGTGATCCTATGAATGTGTTTAAATGAAGAATTAAAGTAATCATCCAAGTGATTCAAGAGGGTAAAAAAAGTTATATCCAGAAAGAATGTATACAAGGTCTGACAATTAAGTTGTAAACTTGTCCTAGAAAAAGTTCTACATACCTCATTGCCGAATATTACTGAGGTCACTCCTCTTGAGACACTGTGCACCAACACCAGCTCCTCATTCTTCCTTCAAAGCAATTCTGGAACTCTTTTTCTGGAATGGCCATCAACATTTTATCATATTACCCTTGATGTCCTGGATGTCATCAAAATGTCTTCCTTTCCATATTTCCTTTATCTTTGGGTTAAAAAAAAAAAAAAACAAGAAAACCAAACATCACCGGATCAGTATTCGTTCACTGGCTAAAAACTCCCTCACAGATAATGCCAAGTGAGCTGGTGCACTGTCATGATGCAAAAGCCATGAATTATTTGCCACGATTTTCAGTTAGTGTTTTCTTAACTGTCTCTCTGCCGATCTTTGCTTGATCTGCTATATTTCCTACAGTCAGCTAACAATTTTGATGCAAAATTCAATGAATTTTTGCAATAAGTTTTGCTTATGACTGCCACCCTGACTTCTCTTCATCAGTGATACTTTCTCTCCCCTCAGAAAAACATTTACTACATTAATAAACTGCCATTTTCCTCATGGCATTATTCCCATAAACTTGGACTAACATGTCCCTGATTTCACTTCTACTCTTGCCAAGCTTAACAAGAAATTTACAAATGTTTGTTTATTACTTTAATTCTAGCGCTGATATTCTCATGACAGCGCCCCAAAACACACAACAATAATAATGAATGCCACTCAGCAAGACGCCGCCACACGTTGACATGAACACAACTGTGAAATACTGATATAGCAAGGTTAGGAAACCTTACCAAGCTCTTTGCACAGTGCTACCAACCGAAGCACGTGGTAGCAAGTTCGCAAACTTAATTGTCAGACCTCATAGTACCAGTAACTAAATGCTTAGAATGAATAATGAAATATTTTTTACACCTTTCTCTTTTGAATTTTTTATTTATTAAGCACCAACATTTTATTTTCAACATTTAATTTGGCCACTCAAGTAAAGTGACAAGATCAATTGTGCCTTTGTTTGTTTGGTTGGTTTGCAGACATGACTGGAATTAGCAAAATGTTTTAGTTTAAACCATGTTAGAGATGAAAAGAACTTTGGAGATGATATAATCCAAATCTCCAAGAGGGTCTGACCAACATCGGACAGATATTTGCTTGGAATCTTCATTTCCCTTGGAATGCACCAACATGAGTCTGTTTGCTGCAGCTGAGAAAAACAGTTCACTCCTACCAACTCAGGAGCTCAGGAGGCCAGTTGTTGGAGGTGACAGGGATTAAATCCTAAATCAGTGAAGTCCTAACTTTGTGTGTGGTTATGATAAGTGAAGCAAAACCTAAATACCATCAGAGTTTACTATTTTAAATTAAATATTCAAGGCTGGGCGTGATGGCTCATGCCTGTAATCCTTCCAGCACTCTGGAAGGCTGATGTGGGTGGATCACTTGAGCTCACAAGTTTGAGTCCAGCCTGAGCAAGAGTGAGACCTTGTCTCTACTAAAAATAAATAAATAAATAAATAAATAAAATAAAAGGCAAGAGTATCACTTGAGCCCAAGAGTTTGAGGTTGCTATGAACTATTATATCACAGTACTCTACCAAGGGCAACAAAGTAAGACTCTGTCTCCAAAAAATAAATATTTGTGTTTAGAAAGTGCATCTTGAAGTTTAGAGCAAAATTTCACATTTATTATATTTATTGTTTAAAAAAACTTTCCAGCTCAGTGAGTAGGGAGCCAGCCACATACACCCAGGCTGGCGGGTTCAAACCTGGCCCAGGCCAGCAATGACAACTGCAACAAAAAAATATCCAGGCATTATGGTGGATGCCTGTAGTCCCAGGTACTTAGGAGGCTGAGGTAAGAGAATCGCATAAGCCCAAGAGTTAGAGGTTGCTGTGAGCTGTGATGCCACAGCACTCTACTGAGGGCGACATGAGACTCTGTCTCAAAAAATAATAACAATAATAAAATAATATTTAAAAAAAATAAAAAAACTTTCCAGTAAGACAATAAAGTTGCATTTGGCTTAGTGCACCATATATCACCTTGATTTTATATTTTGAATAATTTGTCTAAAGTGCTATCTTTCCGGGAGAATTCTAATCTTTAAAGATATTTAAAATAAGTCATTCCTCTAAATTGAGAGCAAATGGGGTCTGACAGATTGAATTTGAACATGAGGCAAAAAATAATACACTTCAATACCTTATGGTCTCTTTACCATGAATGTGGTATTTCTAAGAGATTGGATGATTGGTTTTCTTTAGTAACTCATTTTCTTGAAGAATGTGCTCCAAGTCATGTTGTGTATATGCTAAATTGCTGGGTGTTAAAGGTAGCCATAGTTGTTAAATTGTGATCAACTAGGCAATAAACCCCATGGGTGCTATACAGTGTTTCACTGTTTCCCAACATTAGCTGCAGAAGTAAAATGGCCTACAATCCGGCTCTGATTATGGAGCACAGGAAACAATGGCCCACCTTACACCTTCCACTTTATTATTTGTCCAAAAGATCAGAACATAATGGCATGGATTCATTTGTATTTCTACTTTTCTCCCTTCTCTTTGAAGTGATAAACATCAGTAAAATGCATTCAAAATGAACAGATGAACAGAAATGTGGAAAGTGTAGACTATGTATTTTTCAATACAAGCGTGAGGGCAGCAATCCCAATACTTGAAATGCCCAAAAGTATATTAGCAAAGGAATGACCTCCTAAAAATATACAACATGGCCAACCACAGTTGCTCACGTCTGTAACCCCAGCACTTTGGGAGGCCAAGGGAGGAGGATCGCTTGAGGCCAGGAGTTTGAGAACAGCCTGAGCAACACAGTAAGACACTCTTTTCACACACACACACACAAAAAAAAACCTAGCTGGGTGTGGTACCATGCACCTGTAGTCCAGCCACTTGGATGCTAAGGCAGGAGGCTCACTTGAACCCAGGAGTTCAAGCCTATAGTGAACTGTGATCATGCCACTCCACTTAGGCCTGAACAACTGAGTGCAACCTTGTCTCTAAAAAGTAAAAAAAAATGATGATAATGATAAAATAACCAATAGGACTTTGTTCCTCATGGTAAGAGCGTAAGAATGGATGGGATCTAACCAACGCTTCTTCAGGAATATTTTAGTGGCAGGGTATTGCAAATATTTCCCTGCCATCAGCCTCTGAGAATAGAGATTCAAGATGAGCAGTCCAAATTTGCCTTAAACCATCTGAATCTATAATCTATGGATTTATCTAAGTTTAACCCTCACAGGCTCTTAGAGAAAATGATAAGAACCTTTTTTTCTATGATGATTTACCAATTCACATTTTTAAAGGAAATTCTGAAGGACACGAACGTAAAAAGCACTTACTTCTAAGAAAAAAAATGCATTAACGCTAGTAATGAAATGATGTTCCTTAAATTAAAGATCCACAGATCTCTTCCTTGCTATCTGCAACACGTTCTAAAATGTTATACTATGGTTTCACTTTACAGAAATTGAAGGAGAAAAATGGAAGTTGGAACAAGAAAAAAACAATGAAAGGCATTAAGGAGGCACAAGAGGAGAAAGGAAGTAAAAGGAGGAAACTAGAGAAATCTAGAGAGATAAAGAGAAGAAAACAGGGAGAAAGAAGTCAGAAGTCCTGCCATAACCTAATTATTCCTACAGTCTGATGTGTACTGAGCTGTGTTAGCCTCAAGATGTTTAACCATTCTCCTTTGAAAATTGTACTGGATGCTCAGTCTCTAAATGAAACCATCACTGTCAGTGTATTTCTCAGAGCTACATAGGATACCTGAGACCCGTGGCACTTTCCAAGGTTATTGGCAAAGGTCAGCTGAAATCGAGCCAGACCTACCTAGTAAGAGAGGTTTCCTACTCCACCAAGAATTATGTGTTCCAAATGCACTATCCTGACCAAGCTAAGAAGTGCTTCCTTGCATTACTGTAAAATCTTAATCTTCCTGCTTTGCCCTAAATATCTAGAACACTGAGCCTTAGTGAGGAAACCCCTGCTTGGGGTGTCTATGTCTTGCGTGGTTTTACAGGTATCTCACATACTCAGCCTTTGTCCTTCCATAGTGAAGTCACTTTGGGTCACTTTCTTTATTTAGCAATGTCCATGTACCATATGACCATACGACCTTTATAGCAGCTAGGAAGTAACTATGATGCTTGCCTTTATTCAACAGATTTGTAAATTGAGACCCAGAGATGTTAATTAACTTGCCCACGGTTACGTGGTACTCAATGACACCCAGATCAGAGCTCAGACTGTCTGAGTCTAGTGCTTCCTCTATGCTTCCACGTCTGACAGTGTGGTGCTAGAATTGCCACCTTGCATGGAGAGCACCATGGACGGTCTTCAAGCTCTTCTTTATGACGCCTTCCTGGACTGAGTGAAGCTAGCTCATATTCATCGTCTTAGGGAAGACCCCACCTCCCAGGACAAAGGCCATCCTGACTTGGTTCTGATGTCAGTGCCTACCACATAAATAGCATTTGTTCTCAGGATAAGCCTGTTTGCACTGAGTGCTATATTCTCTCTTTAGGTACAGATCTTAGTTCGTGTTTTCAGTTTCATGAATTCTGCCTAGCTTTTCAGCATGTATAACAATTCACTTCAGGAATCACAAAACAAGTGCTTAAGAAAGAAAAATTACAGATAACTAAGAGAGTAGATGCAGTTACTCCAAAAAAGCTATTGCAGTCATATGGGTCCCCCATCCCAAGGGCAGCTACCCACACAAATGTACCTGAGACCAGTGGGTGAGGAGGGGGAATGAATTCTTTTAATTAATTAGGTCCTGGAATTTAAGTGCACAGTAGTAGGCTTCTAAGTAAGTATATTTCTATTATTTAAGGAATTTTAGGTTGTAAAATTGCCTGATAACCTTCTTGAAACAACTTGGGACATTCCATATCATCTTTAAAGACTCGCTGATGCCTGTGTCTTCTAGATGTTAAGAAGCTCAGAGGATTTGCTGACGTGGACTTTCTTCTCTTTTGCAGATCTTAGCCATCGTGTCTATCCTGTTCATCGTACTTTCTACCATCGCTTTATCTCTCAACACTCTGCCGGAGCTGCAGGGGAAGGATGAACTTGGACAATTCAACGACAACCCCCAGCTGGCACACGTGGAAGCCGTGTGTATTGCCTGGTTTACCATGGAGTACCTTCTACGGTTCCTCTCCTCACCACATAAATGGAAGTTCTTTAAAGGCCCGCTGAACATCATTGATTTACTGGCCATCTTACCTTACTATGTCACCATTTTTCTCACAGAGTCCAACAAGAGCGTGCTGCAGTTCCAGAACGTGAGGCGTGTGGTCCAGATCTTCCGGATCATGCGTATCCTCAGAATCCTGAAACTTGCCAGACACTCGACAGGCCTGCAGTCACTGGGTTTCACCCTCCGACGGAGTTACAATGAATTGGGTTTGTTGATACTGTTTTTGGCCATGGGGATAATGATATTTTCCAGCTTGGTATTTTTTGCTGAGAAGGATGAAGAAGCCACCAAGTTCACCAGTATTCCAGCATCATTTTGGTGGGCCACCATCACCATGACCACCGTGGGCTATGGTGATATTTACCCTAAAACTCTACTAGGGAAAATTGTGGGAGGCCTGTGCTGTATCGCTGGGGTTCTAGTTATTGCCCTGCCCATCCCAATCATTGTGAACAATTTTTCTGAGTTTTATAAGGAGCAGAAACGCCAAGAGAAGGCAATTAAAAGGAGAGAGGCCCTGGAGAGGGCCAAAAGGAATGGAAGCATCGTTTCTATGAACTTGAAAGACGCCTTTGCTCGAAGTATGGAACTAATAGATGTGGCTGTTGAGAAGGCCGAAGAGTCTGCCAACACAAAGGACTCGGCCGACAACAATCACCTGTCTCCCAGCCGGTGGAAGTGGGCCAGGAAGGCTTTATCGGAAACAAGCTCCAACAAGTCCTACGAGAATAAGTACCAGGAGGTTAGCCAAAAAGACTCCCACGAGCAGCTGAACAACACGTCTTCCTCCAGCCCACAGCATCTGAGTGCCCAGAAACTGGAGATGCTATACAATGAAATCACCAAGACACAGCCTCACTCTCACCCAAACCCAGACTGCCAAGAAAAGCCCGAGAGACCATCTGCGTATGAAGAAGAGATAGAAATGGAAGAAGTAGTCTGCCCACAGGAGCAGCTGGCCGTGACGCAGACCGAGGTCATCGTGGACATGAAGAGCACCTCCAGCATAGACAGTTTCACCAGCTGTGCCACTGACTTCACGGAGACTGAGAGATCCCCGCTGCCACCACCCTCTGCATCTCACTTGCAGATGAAGTTCCCAAGTGACTTCCCAGGGACAGAAGAGCACCAAAGAGCCAGGGGCCCCCCCTTTCTAGCACTGTCCAGAGAGAAAGGGCCTGCTGCCAGGGATGGCACGCTGGACTATGCCCCAGTCGACGTAACTGTGAACCTCGATGCCAGGGGCTCCCAGTGTGGGCTACACCGTCCTTTACAGTCTGACAGTGCCGCCGATAGTCCTAAGAGCTCTCTAAAAGGCAGCAACCCACTAAAGTCCAGATCCCTCAAAGTGAACTTTAAAGAAAATAGAAGCAGTGCGCCCCAGACCCCGCCCAGCACAGCCAGGCCACTGCCAGTAACGACGGCTGACTTTTCACTCACCACCCCACAGCACATCAGTACCATCCTCTTAGAAGAGAACCCCCCTCAGGGAGACAGACCCTTGCTGGGTGCTGAGGTGTCAGCACACTGCCAGGGACCTTCCAAAGGGCTGTCCCCTAGGTTTCCCAAGCAGAAACTGTTTCCTTTCTCTTCAAGAGAGAGGAGGAGCTTCACTGAAATAGATACTGGCGAAGATGAAGACTTCTTAGAGCTGCGGGGGGCAGGGCTGGACAAGCAGGCGGACTCCAGCCCAAACTGCTTTGCAGATAATCCTAGTGATGGGAGAGACCCTTTAAGAGAAGAGGGCTGTGTGGGCTCTTCCTCCCCCCAGAACACAGGTCACAACTGTAGGCAAGACATTCACCATGCTGTGGGCGAGGTCCAAAAAGACAGTGGTCAAGAAGGGTGCAAGATGGAAAACCACTTGTTTGCCCCAGAAATCCATTCCAACCCAGGAGACACAGGTTACTGTCCCACACGTGAAACCAGCATGTGACTAGTTACAAAAGCAATAAAAAAAAAAAAAAAAAAACCTTGTTTCTTAAAAATGTGGTTAATAATGCCTGTGAACTAAACAACGGGAAGCCCCCTCCCAAAAAAAAAGTGCATAAAATGTTATTTTTGCATGGCATGAACAGTTTAGTTTCAGTACTGTTTAAATAAAGAGTCGAGACTGCATTTTTGTAACAAACAAACAAAAATGACTGAAGAACAGTGAACAAATAAAGAGAGCGCTATTAGGAACCAGTATTCTGCAATGTCTGACATTTTTGATCCTTTCATTTCAAATTATAGGCAGATATTCAAGTTTTAACTGTTATGTTACAATGAATTTTAGAATTTGCACATGAAAGGATGAAATGTCATTGCATGCATTCATAATCATGAGGAATAAGGTACTTTGAGCTTGCAAAATGCATAACTTTGTCAATAATGGGGCCTGGATGGAGTGTCACGAACACATGGAAACAAGTTTCTGAGACACAGGTATTTCCTTCACAGCTACTGCCTGGAGGAGGTGTACAGACTTCCTGTTGCAAAATTGCAACCTCTTCTTAAACCATCTTGCATATCTTGCTTTGAGTTATAAAGCTCTTCTAAGTACATTTGTCTAAAGCAGGCGTCCTCAAACTTTTTAAACAGGGGGCCAATTCACTGTCCCTCAGACCGTTGGAGGGCCGGACTATAGTTTAAAACAAAAAACTATGAACAAATTCCTATGCACACTGCACATATCTTATTTTGAAGTAAAAAACTAAACAGGAACAAAT
>CAUYPK010120440.1:0-20836 GCA_963574355.1 Loris lydekkerianus
GTGTGATTTAGGGTTTTGCTATACCATGATATCCGGGGCCACACAGTGATAAACAAAAAAAAAAAAAAAAAAAAAAAAAAAAAAAAAAAAATCAATCCCTGATAGATTGTATAAGGAGTTTTAGGGAGATAGGGAAATATCTCCATATATGGGAGATTAGAGCTAGGGTTGTAGCCTGAATTTCTTTCTGTTGAGTCCTTAGTCACAGAGATTTGAAGAATGAATCCATGTAGCAATGAGTAAGCAAGGACAGACTTTATTGATAAAGTGAAAGGGGAGAACAGAACCTCCTGCTGTGGAGAGGGGACCCAACTGGGTAGCTCGTTTGGGCCTTCTGTCTAGGGCTTGATATGCTGTTTTTCCTTTCCTAGGGCAGGGGAGGTGGGGAGATGTAATGTATGCCTGAAATACATCACAACCATTTGGCTCTGGGGGCCTGTAGGCATAAGTTAATATTAAAATTGCCGTAATGCAGAGGAATATAGTCTCACCTGGGGAGAGTCACACTCTCTGCTCTGGGAGAGGCAGTATGATGTGTCCTTGCTCTGAGAGAGGCAGCCCAGATCAGATACTGTGCAGGCTGGTTTTTATGAACTTGTTTGTGTCCAGAGAATGCAGCCTGAAAAGAACTTGTTTGTGCCTGGAGATGGGGTCTGTGATGAGACTGATTCCTGACCTACTTAGGCCCAGGATATGGGAGTCCCTGTCAGCCTTGAGTGGGGGACCCTGTATCAGGGCAACCTAGGATCAAATTCTGATTAACTTACTTAGTTGTGCAATCTTGAGTAGTTTACTAAACTAGAATAAATTCTAGTTTTCTTCTCTATAAAATTACATTAATCATAGAGTCTTTATTATTACCACTGTTGTCATTAGTAGTAAAGTTATACCCCAAACTCAATGGGACAGTAGATAAGTGTTAAAACAGTTACCTCACATACTTAGTAGGAAGGGAAAAAGGTTTGGATTCTCTGTCAGAATTTCTTGTTTTAAAAGTGAGTAGCTGGGTGCAGAATGCAGAATTAAGGACAATTCTAGAAAAGTCAGGAGAAGAAGGGTCATATCACAACTTGGAGTCTTTTATGAGGATGAAACCTTGCCCAAAGAGAAGAGAAAAATAAGAAAACCCTTTCAGTGTGAGACTATCTTAAGGGTAAATAATATCTATAGTATCTATACGTCATAGCAAATACCAATGAAACTAATTCAGAAGAAAAATTTTAATCAGAGGTGGATTCTGAACTAAAGCTAAAAAATGTTTAGCTTTGGATGTAAAGAAAATAAAGCATATTCTAACTTTATCTTTTAAACATAGTAAGAGAATAAATTGGAAATTAAAGAAGAAGAAAATATATCAGGGTTGGAGATAGTTTTAAGAAGCAAAGACAGTTAAAAAGGTAATAGTATAACAAGACATAACAGAGCCAGTAAGTTGGCTGCTGCTTCTGTTGTAATAGAAGTTTTAGTCGATATCCTTGTGGGTTTATTGTTCTCTTCAACAAGTAACAATGTTATTTGGGAAAAGACTTTGCTCTCCCTCCCCTGTACTTCCCCCCCCCCCATGTACTGAATTAGGGAAACATGCAAACATTACCTAAAACAAATAAGTTTTGTTTAAGAAATCAACAATTGATTATGTGCCAATTGAACTTTCAGTATAAATTGAACTTTCATTGTATAAAACTTGGGAGGGAGGAGATTTTACTGGTTTCAACTGATCCCAAGGTTCTCTAAACACTTGTGGGCAAGCAACCTTACCTGCTCTGCTGACCTCACTAGGTGGGCACCTAGCCCAGGAAATCTCAGGTTTTTCTTTGTGCTATTTTGTATTCTTGAGCTGCATGAGGCTGAAGTCTGGCCCATCAAATTATAAATGTTTTTCAGCCATTGCAAACTTGCACTTCTTGTTCCATATTAGACACAGGCCTTCACTATGAGGTCTGCAGAATTCTGGGAAGACAGCAACTTCCCCTTGGGTTTTGTCATTAATCTTTGTTCCTTTTTGTTGTTGCTTTCTTTTTACCCCATTGCACATAATCAAATCATACAACTTTCTACTCTCCCCAATTTTTGTTTTTATATTGACTTTAGTGGGCATCCTTTCCTCTGGCACAAAAATAGCATATAAGTCCTCATTATACATGTGTTCTGTATCTTGTCTGTCACTGGCAAAATTTTATTTTATGGTGATACCAAGATTAATCATGTTTTTAGGTGTTATAAATCTTATTCATTATTACAGTGTTCGCAATAAAAATTTTTCTGAATGATTTTACTAACTGTTTATCTTAGTCTGTTCAGATTGCTGTAACAAAATGCCATAGATTGGGTAGATTATAAATAACAGAAGTTTATTTCACGTAGTTCTCTACCACAGGAGATAGGGAAGTCCGTGATCAAGGGTCTAGCAGATTTGGTGTCTGGTAATGATTTGTTCCTCATATATAGCCCCTTCTCACTGTGTCTTCACAGGAGGAGAAGGCAAGGCAGCTCTCTGTGGACTATTTTATGAGGTATTTAATCTCATTAATGAGAATAAAGCCCTATGGTCTATTCATATCACAAAGACCTCTTAGGACCATGATCTCAGGGATTTTTTAGTTTTTCAGATATGAGTCTGGGGGCGGGGTACACAAATTTTCAGACTATTGCATGGTTGAAGATTATGCCCTAGATCCATTCTTTCCTTGTTATAAAGTTTTTATAACAGTAACAAAGTGTGTGTGCACATATATATGCATATATGTATATATACGCACAGACACATGTATCTTATACACACATACACAGAATTGTAGTTCTTATGTTTACCTCTTTTATTTTATTTCCCTATGATAAAATATATAAATGCTGGAGTCAATAGTGATTATTTGACTGTTTTATCTATTATAAAATCTTAAATTTGTATATTACTATAATATCCTAGTACCCTAAACTATATCTGTAGGGATGTGGACATTACCATCCTATATTTTGAAATTTATTTAATGAGTATGTAAGGAGTAAAGTATTTTTAGAAACCAGGGTGAAAGTATTTTTAGAAACCAGGTAACAGAAAGTAGAGCAAATCTAATACAAATCTTTATTGGTAAATAATTAAATTTAGCTCCACCAAAAATCTAAGACCTTTTACTTCTAATGATATTTTGAGGACACCTTGAAGTACTTCACATAAATTAGCCTACTTCCTATCTCCTTTTATGATAAAAAGGTTTTTTATTCTATGTTAAAGCAAATAAAAGAGATGATCCTCGAGAGAAATACACTATAATTCTGATAGCCCAAAATATGTCATAATGAAATATTACTACTCTTATTCAATTAGAATAAAGGTTTTCAATAAACTTTTGACATTTTTGAAGGCATGATTCTTAACAGCATCATTATAGAGTGATTGGAATTATGAATCCTCTGTGGGAGCTTAGGCTAGGATAGTGTACAATTTCAACCTTCAAATCCACATGAACATTTTGAAGATTGTTTTTAGGGGCAGATCTTTGTTCATTGGAATATTCAGAATGCAGACCTCTAAGAATACCACCAGGGACCGCTTGAGGATCCATTGGAAGGCAATAATGGAACCCTATAGGTGTATGCTGGAGAGAGTAAAGGGCTGAGTCCTAGCACTAACTTGACAGAAATGGACATTCTTGACATCAGGGTTTCAAAAGAGATAATCTTCATGATAGATTATCTTATGATAAATACAGGTTAATAATTACTGCAGAAAGTTAATTTTGTGGATTTCATTTTTAAGTACAATGTGTTTGTTCTATGTGAGGAAGAGTTTAACTTCCCTTAGAATGAAATATGTGAACTTCAAGAAAAGTGTATATTACCTAAAATAGTCCTAAATATTCACTTCACAGCATAGGAAATTATATCATGATTAAAAATTTCAGAGCTAGATGCCCCAGGATAATGCAGTATTTGGAATATGACTCTCAAGTACTTATGACTAAGATGTTTAATGTAGTCCTACAAACGTTTATTTAGTAACTTCTATATGCAGAAAATTGGAAAAATGATTGACACAGATTGCGATTTTATTAATAATAAATAAAACCACTTTATACTCTGGCAAATTCAAAAATCCACCAAGGACAGGAGCAAACAAGCGTGAAGCTGTCTGAAGTGCTGGTGTTGTACAAAGGGGACTGTGTCAGCCTAGGAAGGCATCAGTCACTTCTACCAGATTGAAAGGAGGGACAATTAAATCCTAACTTTTATTAAAAATTAAAAAAAAAAGAAAAAAACTTTGTTCAAACCAAACAAATACCTTTTTGAAACCTTTGGACTAGCTCCTCGGGCATAAATATTGTAGCTGCCTCACATTCTTCAATACACCAGTTTCTCCCAACAACATTAGTGGTAAAAGGAAAGAATTGGATATTAATTCTTCCTTATAATTTAAATAATTATATTTAAATGCATATTTGTTGTCTATGAAATAAACAATAAACAATATTCTTGACCATTTCTTTCATCTCCACATATTAAATAAGACAAGGGATTGAGGGATTTTTGAACACTTTTACTGCCATTCTTCCCTCAATCCATATTGGGTTTTGTTCAGATTATATGGAATTTTGCTTTAAAAGTTTTGTGGCGTTTTTTGCCATAAGTATTTGGGTTTTCTGTTTTAAAAATTATTTTTTAGTAACAGCACTAAGTCTCTTAAAACAAATACAGAACTCTTTATTACCATTAAGCTGTAAGGTTTTATTTATTTTTTTTAGACAAAATCTCACTAAGTGAGCCCTCGGTAGAGTGTGATGGCATCACAGCTTGCAGCAACCTCAAACTCTTGGGCTTAAGTGGTTCTCTTGCCTCAGTCTCCCAAGTAGCTGGGACTACAGGTGCCTGCCACAACAAACCGGGCTATTGTTGTCATCATTGTTGTTTGGCAAGCCGGGGCAGGGTTCAGACCCGCCAGCCCTGGTGTATGTGGCTGGCACCCTATCCTCTGAGCTACAGGAGCTGAGGCAAGTTGTAAGTTTTATGCTTCATCATTTTTTCTTGAATGCCACACTTCCCCTTATATTTCTTCCTATCTTAAAAATAATAATTCTTTCTATTTCCTAAAAGGAAAAAATATTAATAACTTTGACTACTCAAAATCAAATACATGCCAACAAATTCTGTGCTTTCACGTAAGTTAGCAGTTGAAAGGGGGATTGAAGTCAATGGCTGAAGTAGTATCATTGTGTTATTAACTGTAAGTTTAAGTCACAGTGGCAAATCTAGACCTTATGGACTTCAGTCTTTTCCTGACTATTTGGCTAAGTTAGGCCAACAATTAAATGCATAAAGAAACTGTCCCAATTGCAAGTTTTTTACTCACTTTTGAATTCAAGTTTGAATTTCCTATCTGCAGAGTAGGAGCTTTCCACATGAAAAATGAACCCATGAAAAGGACTGGATGATTGAACATTCATTCCCTTCCCTGCTTTGCAATGAATATAAACTGCTCTGCTTCAGTTTATGCACCTACTCATTTTCTACTTTAGAGCAGCTTTTATGCTAAGAAAATGTCTGAAGAACTTCTATCTCCTGGGAAGAAAAGTGTGTTATATGTCAAAGCTGCAATTGTTAAAAGACTGTAATATTTTCAAAGGGTTGGAATCAAGGTCAAATCAAAAGGCTAAGTCCCTTTACTTTCCTGCATATATTGTTTCCATTTCTCTTCTCTCTATTATAATCATGTCTATTTGCTAAAAGGTTATGCAAAATAAATTAGGCTTTTAGAGCACTGACAGCTCAGCCATAGAAAAATTCTTTCCTCTATTTTTTTTTTTTTTTGCACTTTATATGTGAACACCTGCTACACTTTTAATGAGCTTTAAATTATACTTTACACCCATGTAACAAGAATGGATATTGCTCTTTAGTTATAATCAAAGAAAATATCAGGATGACTTGTTGCTAAGAGCAACAGCTTGTCAAAAAAATACTTCCTCAAGTAACAATACAGATAGATTGGTCCAGGTTGATAGATAGAAAATATGATTTATGCTACATTGAGAGTTATCAATCTTTGAAATTTTCTTGTCTTCTGTGATTTAAGAGGAATTTGTCATTGCTCCATAGCTCTGCCTACCTTATTTTCTTTTGTTCTTATCTTTGTTCTTTCAGTCTCCTTGTTCCTTATAGGCCAAAGAATAAAAATGTAGATTTTCTTTCAGGCTTTTATTTTTCTCTGACACATTAAAATGTATAGACTTTAAATAAGATTTGAAGAGTCTCTTGAAACACTGTAATGTAATGGTATCTATTTATTTTTGATCTATTTTCCCCTGTAATTTGATTCATTCTTAAATACTTAACCCTACTTAAGTGACCTTTGGTCATTGTCAGTTAAAGGAATTTAGTATATGACAGAAAAGAATATATTAAAAATGAACCATAGCAATTTAGCTATATATTACCACTCACTTGAGAGATCATAGACTTCCTGGCCAACAGAATTAATTTCTTTTCCAAAATGGTATAAATGTATTGCTACCTACCAAGAAGTGAGATGGTTGAGTGGAAGAGAGACTGTTATGACAGTAAATCATCTGTCCCTCTTTGGGGCCAGGGCAGAGGGATCCTGGCCACAAAGGCTTCTGTCCACAGCCCTTTCAAGGTGCTAGGAAAGCAGAATACTACTGCACAGGTGTTGCTGCTATGGATAATCACACTGAGATCTGCAAAACAGGAGTATGTTCTTCGACATGAAATTAATCCTGTGAACTTCTTATGTTGAATCATGTGGTGGAGATAGGTTCATAACATGGGTTGATAGTTATATTTGGATTGAGTGTTTTGCAAGGTTTTCCCTCCACACTGAGAAGGACCTGCTTTGATGTGACTATTGTGTCAAGGTGTTTTTGTTTGAATGTGGAGGTGAAAGGCCATCAAAAACAGAGAGATGAAGATAAAACAATAAACTGGAGCAGCATGGAGAGTATGAGAGTTAGTGAAGAAAGATGAAGAAGAGGAGCAGAAGAGAAAAAAGGAATATTTTAGCACATGTTCCTCAGATATTTTAAAATTCTTATGAAAAACTGGAAAACAATGCACTGTTTAACTGGAAAAATAGTCAACACAATATAGGTAAATTCCATAACTTCAGCTTTCAATTTTCCCATTTTCATAAAAACAGTCTTTAATTATTGAACTAAAATGAATAGAAATTTAGTAAATAACCTTCCTTTCTTTGTGTATTTCCTAAAATAATTTAACTTTGCCTTCATAAGCACACATTTCTGTGACTTTCTTTTCAAAATGAGAAATTTTAATGTCTCATTAAATATCGGAAGAAGACATGTACTTTTTCCTCTTATCGCCAGTAACAAAAAACTTCAAAAACGTTTGGTTTCAAAGTTCCTCAATATGCAAGCTGTCTATTTATACTAATTATTCGAGTCTTGAGAGACTGAAAACCAGAGATAGAATTCTCATGAGGAAAAACAACTCGTATGTTACTTGTGAGCTTTCCTAAAATTCGCTGTTTCAATTTGGAATAGCTTCAGAAAGAATAGCATGTTTTCATTTTACATTAGCTGATAACTGTTTATAATGAAATAATCACAATAATAGTATATTTATAGAAATATTTCTTTATTAAAATCGACTATAGTGGCATTATTAAATATGCAAAACATATCCTTCAGGTACACTTTTTCATTTTTTTCTGTAACTAATACTACACAAAAATTGGAACGAGGGCTTCATTTTTTGTGTGACTTTGAAAAAGCAGTGTTAAAATGTATCAAATCCAGCAAATGCATTCTGCTATATTCTATCAGATATTCCCCAACTCAGAGAAGTTTTTATGACATTAGTTAACCTTGGATTTTGCCATTATATCTCTCTCCATGCTCACTAAATGGCACTTGATTTTTCCAAAGTGCTAAAGCTGAAGTTCAAGTACAACTCTGTGTCAAATATCCACTTAAGTTCAAATGTATCTACACATAACTTAAAATCCCATATAATGTGACAACTTTAGGTAAAGTTTAGAGTCATTTGTCTCATCTTAATTGCAACATAGTAATATTAAACTTTGTTAAATTCTTAATATTTACTGAATCCTCACCAGGTGCCATGTAAAAAAAAAAAAAAAGAAAAAAGAAAAGAAAAAAGAAAAAGAAAAAACTTCCTTAATTTTCTAGTGTAGGCTTTGGTATTCATCAAATAATTAAATTTGTAAAATGACAATTTTTTTGTCATTTATTAGAATTATCTCCCTTCATGAGAAATGCATTTAGTAAAAAATTGTATTGACCACTGAACATTGTTTGTGACTGTGTATGTTTGTGTGTTAGGAGAAGTTATTATGTTATTAAATGTTATTAAATGATGTTATGTTATTAAATGATGTTATTAAAACTTATTTTACTAATTGCAACATCACAGGAAGCAGCAGGCTTAGCATATATGAAAGACTGAAAATGGAGGGAAGAGAGCAGCCTGTTTTGATCACCACTGCATCCTTATCTGTACGCAAACTGCCCTAATTATACACGTTTCTTCAGTTAATAAATACAGTTAAGTGATTAGAAAGAGCAAGTATCCTTTATATAATTTTCTGCAAATCCTAAACTAGATAGGCCAATTTCTGCTATTCTACATTGAAGTTTCCACACTTCCAAGCTATTTTTGCCAGTACTGACAATATTCTGACTATAACCTCTCTTATTTTTCTTAATGTAGACTAATTAATTGGGCCTGAGGGCCCAATATTGGACAAAGCTCCAGCAACCAGTTTTTATTTCCTTTCCCACATTTTCAATTAGTTTACCCACTATCTAAATCACACTTTGACTAGTACATATTTAGGCCCGTAAAGTAATAACTTTGAAGCTCAGGTTCAGTATTCCTGTAGTCATTAGTAGGTACATATAAAACCCTCCTGGGTTCTGTAAAAAGAAGGACAAAGATTATTCTAGGCAAAGGGGAAGAACATTATTGCTTCATGATAGATCATCCTAAACTGCCTGTTACTAGTATTAATCTGGACTAATTAACCCAGATGACTGGTTGTTTTAAGTTAAATGAACCCTGAAAGACAGATCCAGATAGGTAGGTTTGGGGAGCCCCAAAATATAGTAATAATTGATCATTGATCATGCAACCAGAATGAACTGAAGAGGCATTACAGCCTCTCTACACTAACATTGAAATGTTTTTTCTTTTGGATGCTTCCCGTTAATATGACTTCACTTTAATAGAAGGATACCACTCTTAAAAGAAACCATTTTAATAGATTTAATTCTAATATCATTTTTTTTCTTTTCTTTTTTTTTTTTTTTTTTTTTTTTTTTTTGAGACAGTCTCACTGTTGCCCTAGGCTAGAGTACCATAGTGTCAGCCTAGTTCACAACAATTTCAAACTCCTGGGCTGAAGGGAATCCTCCTGCCTTAGTTTCCTGAGTGGCTAGGACTGCAGGTATGTACCTTAATGCCTGGCTAAGTTTATTTCTATTATTAATGGAAACAGGGTCTAGCTCTGGTCTTCAACTCCTGAGCTCAAGGAATCCTCCCACCTCAGTCTCCAGAGTGCTAGGAATATGGACCTGGCCAAAAAATATCATTTTTGACGGACTATACTAATAGAGATACAGTTTCATTTATTGTTTAGTTATCTTCAGCCTTTTAATAAAGTCAAGTACATTCATATAATGTATATTTGTGAAAGGTTTTGAAAATAAAAGAGTGAGATAAAATGAAAGGAATTATCTCTCATTTCTTCTGTCAGGTTGTCACCTGATAGCATTAGGACATGTCAATAGATTTACATGGTCATATGTCCTGTTATTGTCACCTTGTCCCCACCTTCCTCTCCCATTTCTTAACATATTTCAGTCAGTAAATAGACACTTCCAAGGTCTTTTGCTCAAGGGCAGAATGTTGAAGAAGTATGGAGAAAAAATAAGTCTTTTCTATGCTTTGGACTTTGAGAGTATAGTTTCTGGAAAAAACATAAATATTTCATGTCCACATAGAAAGCAACAGATTCAGGAGATTTCAAGTGAGGTTTGACCAAGGTTTCTCACTCCTAAACCCTTCCCACACGGGGTGATGAGAAGGTGGAGGAAGAGGAAATGGCTAAGATGCTGGTGGCAACCCTGCTGAGGGATTTGAACCCTAAATTCACCTACCCTGTAACAAGTAAGAGAAAAGATTACTGAAATCCATGTAGGTCTGGGAAATATGAATTTAGAGAGACATTTAATTCCTTTTCTTGGTTAATTTCAAGGGAGTATTCAGACTCTAGAACAGAAATGGCTACAGGATGTGCAGCAGATAGACTTGAGGACTATTAAAAGCAACTGCTTTCCCCTCAAGACAGAGGCCAGGAGAATAATTGTGATACTTTCAGAAAAGTATGGAGGTGACAGCACTGTAGAGGCCCCATGAGTTTCTGAGATGCTATTGTGAGGAAGGGACAGTGTATGCACTATAAAGGAGAACACAAACTGGCTTAATGAGGGTCAAACTCAAACGTCCCCTCTTGTTAGGCAAAGGTGATAACGACTGGGTGGCTTTCTTGTCAAACTGCAGGTTGACACCAGAAGCCAAAGCATCTCGCCAGATACCCAGGTGTCTTGTTAATAACTCAGAGCAGATGGCAGCTCCTACATCCTTCAGAAGAACACCAGTCCTACAGGAATAAAGGAAACCTCAAATTGTCTGAGTTTAATTTCATTTCCCCAGGTGGAATGGTTACTCATACTGGAAAATCAGTTAGGTTATAGAAAATAGAAACACATTGCCTATGCTCTTAAATTGTGTGCTTAAACTCAGTCTCAGAATCTATTGCCATACAGAATCAGCACAGGGATAAGGTTAAGTCTCCAGAGGACTATATATAACTTTGAGGAGGGGATAATATGGGTCTGCTTCTGGATGAACAACTCAGAGACAGAGATCTTGGAATACACCCCAACTTTTTATGTATTCTAAAGTAAAGGGAATTTTCAAAAGTCTATTTTAATATCGTTAATAAGGACAATAGTGGAGGGAGAACTTAATATTACAAATAACACTCCTTTCTTACCTTTAAAAAGCATGTTTACAATTTGCTAATAGTTTAAAGTGATCATACGTGTAAAATTCCTAGATTAGTTCATGTAACTAGTTTCCCAAATTCTCTTCACTTCTGCTATATTTTCCTTTAGAGATGGAGCTGGATTTATGCAGAATCATTTGCATTTTGTTTTGTTTTATTTTTTTTGTGTGTGTATGTTAATAGGAAGAAAAATAAGAAAAAACAATCGAAAGATCAATAAGTCAATCTGGGAATTTTAATATTATAGTATAGTACTCTAAAAAATAGCTAAGAAGTCAAAATCCATTTTTTTTAAAGCAACCAAATGTGTATAAAATGCACGTATACTTTATTTTACATTTTTCTATTTTTATATAAGAGAATGTGTTTTTCTAATCATTCTCATTTGCCTGCTCATTGAGCTGCTCATTCATTTTAAACTGTTCTGCCTTTCCCTCTGCAAGAAATTCTGAGTGGATAATTTTGATTAGTACCTCTTTCTGGATACACATCTTTTTGTTCTTATTTTCAACTGTTAACAATTTTACTTTTTATTTAAATATGACTTTCATTTTATGACTTGTGATTCAGACAAATGTCTTTGATGTGAGCCATTAATGCAGAGATTTGATCATTTTACATTGACAAATGCATGAAATACATTCATTTTTTCCTTTAATAAGAAATCTCATACCATAGATATTTAATAAGTAATTGTATGTGAGAAAATGAAGGTCTGTCAGTGTGTCTCTTAAGTAAAATAAAAAAGTCATGTCATCTTTATCTTTTAAAGAGATAGGTAGTTCGGAGTTAATGGTATAATACGAAAAATCTAGAAGAGAAAATTTTTAGGAGAGTGATGGGTAAAATGAGTAGACTGTTGTAGGCAGGACCTGACTGTACCGTAGACCCTGTCAATCCTGCTCTTCTCTGCCTTGGCTAGGTAGGAAGGCAATTCTAGTTCTTGTGATATGTGATGTGATTCTTCCTGGCATGTGGCAGGAAGACAGTTTTGTGAGGAGTTGTCACAAGGCCATCTCTTATTCACCTCGTGAATTGTTGAAGACTGTTAAAAGGCAGTTTCTCATCCATCTCTTGGGTCCAATCAGGCCCAGGACTTTCCATCTTGGGTAAAGCGCAATCTGTACAACTACTTGGCAGTAGTTTACTGTTGATTTTCTGAAAACAGGACATCCCTCCATTCATGGTGCCTGCCACCTGGCTCCACTATTTGGTGTGGTGCTCTAGAACTGGGGTTCTGAAGAACTGACACCGCTGATGGTGCTGTTCCTATTGGTGAGAGTATCAAGCGTCCAAACTCCACCTGGGCTCACTGCCTCCCTGTCAGGCGAACCTCTGCCTGTGCAGCAAGCTGATCCAGCAGCTGCCAGAAGCTGCTGCTTAGGGATTGCTTGACTACTTCACAGGCACAGAGAAGATAATTCATAATAATCTACCACCCTGTGCAGATGGTAGGACCCTCACAGTTGCCTAACTTTTGTGTTAACCTTTAGTCAATTTCATGTTTCCCTCCGTTTTTGGAGGTATAGGATCTTTGGTTTTACTAGGTGTTTGAGGTTTTTCTTTTTCACATACGTGCACTTGTGGATTTCTACCAAAATACAATAAACAGTACAACAAAAATGTTTTTAAAATTTCATTAAAAAGAGGAGAAACTAAAATACATTTTTTGACAAGAGGAATAGTGTTTGTGGGTATTCTTCGCATTTTTTCCTCTGATCTCTTCTTACATGCTAAATGGTTTTTGCCATTTAATTTATGCGAGGAAAGTTTCAGGTGTGAACTTGCTGTCTCCTTACCACACGCCAACTCATTCCTCTCGGAAGCTTATCTCCTGGTTGATTCTTTACTCTTGACTTCTTCTTTTTCTGTCCCTGAGAACAATTTGTATATTAAAGTCTTGTATTATTTTCTATTTTTAATATTTTCTTTTCTGCTAGATCTTTTTCACATCATATAATTATGGTCAGAGATCATTTATCATTATAAAAATAAATAAACTGGAAACTAACCAAAGCTTAAATCCAATCCTTTCTTTCATTTCATTAAGAAACTTGTTGAAGAGTATAAAGAAGCCAACAGAAATTCCTCCCATTTGTTTATGCTGCACTCATTTCTCAGCTTGTACTCCCTGTACTCTACTGAAATACTGAATGAGGTCACACAAGATGAATCACACATGTTCAGCATTTCTAATCATATATTTGCATACTTGTAACACTTATGATGTCCAATTATTTGAGATTTTTTCTCTAATTGAATGTCCACTAAATGTGATCCATGTGCATCTTCCTGGTCTTTCTCTAAATATAGACCATTTTCTCGATTTCCCTAGTTTCCTAGCTTTAATAATTATATGTTTTTGCTTTAATTATTACATTTTTATTTTCAGCCTATATATTCTATTTTCCTAAGCTACATTTCCAAATTTTTATAGAGAATTTTTTACTGGACATCTTAGCAGGAATTAATGCATCCAAATACTGCTCCGTGTCTTCAACATCCATATACTTCTCTTCTACACTCCTTATCTCTATAATAAATGTGTATATTCCCAATCCTATACACACCACTCAATAATTTTCTACACTCCCCAACTACTCCCTCAGCCACCCAGCCAGTGTTCTTTTATTTTCCAATGTTGCTAAAATCAATCTCTTTTCACTCCTCCCTGTTACTGTCCTAATTTAAGTCCTTACAGAAACCCTTAAGAGAGACCTTCTTTGACAAGCTTATTGCCACTATTTCTCCCACATATTAGTCACATTTCCATGTCAGATATGCTCATGTAGCTACTCAGAACCTTTGATTTCCTTTCTACTGGGTAAAGCCCAGTGTTGCTCTAGCACCTCAGAAAAAAAAAAAATGGCTCTCTGTAGTCCCTTGTGGTTGATCACAATAAGTCAAATTCTGTAATGTTTATTTTATTTCCCTTGATGGCAATTTTTTTTTTTTTATCAGGGACTGTGACCCATCTGTGTCCAAGTGTATCTGATAGCAAATTTTCTGTGGCTCCTGGGGAAGATTTTATTAACAGAGTGAAAAAGATTTAAGGTTAGGAATGCACTTTATTTTGTAATAGGACATCACATTTCTACAGGTGAAGCTTAGGACAGGTACAGCTACCTTCAGCCATGGAAGAAGACATTACCAGTATGTGGTGACAACAAGGCAGGTGGATGGGAAGCCCCCAGTCACTGATGAAATGACTGAGAAAGTGGATTTGCCAACCTTGAAACCATACTATCTCAGGAATTCTCAGAGAACACAACAGATCACTTACATTTAAAGATTTTCAAATTGATTAAGTCTCAAGTCATTTCATTTTATTGTTTTATTTGTTTTCTGTTCTTTCCAGAATATACCATAACATTGTATTGTAACATTGTATTTAAGATCCTGCATGAACTGACTAAAATATACTTTTCAAGTATTATCTTCCAAAACTTATTTTTCACACCTTTTATTGCCTATTTAAAGTAACCCATTAATTTATTGTTCATGAATATATCATATTAAATAAAATCTTTATCCAATTTGCCTGGCAACATTTTCCCTCTTCCATTTGTCTCATCTTCTTCTACCAAGAAATATGGGTAATATTTTTTAATTGAAATCATTATGATCTTCCAAAGCTGCATTCAAAAACTACAATCTTAATGAAGTTGCCTTATTTCTCTGATTGGAATTTAAAGACTCTACATATGTTGGGCATATATGTCATGTGTAATTTTCTTCTAAACTTTGTATATTGTGTGTTCTTTCTCTTTGTAGAGTTAGTTGACATAGTAATGTAATTACTATCTTAAGTTACTTGAAATAGCACAAATTAAAAACTAAAACAGAAAAAAACCTTGAAATGAACCCCTAACCCAAGAAAGAGGGATGCATGTTTAAACTCATTCCTCCTTTAGGGCACAGGGATCAGAGACATTTTACACTTATGTACCAGAATGTATTCACCCAAAATATTGTTTGCAATATAAAAAAAATCAAAATTACCTAAGTGTCCATTGATAGAGAAATGAAAAAAATAAAATAATTTAATTTATGCTATTAAATGTTAAACAGCCATTAAAGAAATGAAACAAAGCTGTATGTGTCATTATGGGGGGAGCTTAAAAACTTAACATTGAGTCAGAAGAGAAAATTGTATAAAATGCAATTTATAAATTTTCATATTAAAAGATAATGAAGGGAAGAAAATCCAAGATGGCGGCTGAGTAACAGCCTCCCTGCAACAGGACACGGTGAGTCTGGGGAGATAAGACTCCAGGCATCTCTGGATGGTAGGATCTGCCTATAATCATCCCTTCAAGGATACAGGAAGTCAGAAGAAACTTCTGGACCCCAAGAGGAGCACAGAAACAGTGGAAAACTGGCAAGTGGTTGCATGTGTCTGATTGACCTAATCCCACAGGCAGCTGTAAGTACAAGTAGCAGTGAGACTGCAAACTGGAAAGGCCTTACCTGTGAACTATTTTGGTGTTTTTGGACTTGGCACTCAGTTGAACTGCCTTTGGGGAGAGCTTGAGCAGGAGTGCGGAGAACTTTGGGCATTGTCTAGGCCACCAGACTGAACCGCTGAGTGGGCTGGAGCCAATAGTGTTCATCTATGGGCCGCAGAAGGCCGTTGTCAGAGAACTGCCCTGGCAAGCTCTGCCCACAGGGTTGCAGAGCAAGGATTGGGTGGGAGCTAGTAACCTAGTGACTGAGCAGCCTAAAGGTGGGGACTGAGCAGCCTTACAGCCTTAACCCTCAGGGGCAGAGTGAGACCAGTTTTGGCACACTGAAGACTTGGGCCATTGCCCTGGGTAGAGTGCTGTGGTGTCACAGCTCATACCAACCTAAACTCCAGGGCTTGGCACCACCTGGACCTCCATAAGAGCTGTGCCTAGACCCACGCATGCCAGGCCTGACTAGGAACTGTAGAAGATGCGCAACCCTGCGTCCTCCCTCCTGTATCCTCCCTGCCTCCACAACAACCCACTCATCTGGCCAGGGACTTCGTAGCCACATGCACTCTGGAGCCCTTCCTGCCTCTGTGCAGAGCCCTTCTCCTGGCCAGAGACTGCTGGAGACATGGGCTCTCTGTGCCAAAGTCAGTGGGCATCAGGCACTCCCAGAACCATGCGCACCACCTCCCCCTTTGTTGCTGAATCCAGGTGTGTCACAACCTGGAGCTACTTCCACAAACAGAACTCCCTGGCTGGGGCAGCCCCAGAAGAACTACACAGGGTCACACCCTACAAAGATCCAGCACAATAGAATGATCCTGCTATGATCTAATCTTGAAGAAACACCTCCCCAACTCTGAGGATGGCCAGAGGCAATGGTGAAAAACAATCATGAGGCAAAATCAAAAGTAAAACTCTGGCAATATGAATAATCAGACTAGATCAATTCCCCAAAGGATCAATGGGGCAGACACAGCACAAGATCCCATGTACAAACAAATAGCTGAGATGTCAGAAATCGAATTCAGAATCTGGATAGCAAATAAGATCGAATCAGAATTCCAAGCAGTAACTCAAAAGATATCTCAAGAATGCAATGATTCAAAAACCAAATGACCAAAGATTTTGACACATTCAGACAAGAAGTTGCAGCCCTCAAAGATCTAAGAAACATAGTAGAATCCCTCAGTAACAGAATGGAGCAAGCAGAAGAAAGGATTTCTGACATTGAAGAAAAAGCTTTCGAACACTCCCAAACTTGGAAAGAGGAAGAGAAATGGAGGGCAAAAACAGATCACTCTCTCAGAGAGCTCGGGAATAATTTGAAGAAAACCAATATTCATCTTATACGGATCCTCGAAAGCAATGAAGTGGCTTCACAAGGCACAGAGTCTCTTCTCCATGAGATTATGAATGAGAACTTTCCAGACATGCCAAGAGATTCTGAAATGCAGATAGCAGACAGTTTCAGAACTCCAGCAAGACTCAACCCAAATAAGACATCACCAAGACACATCATAATCAACTTCACTAAAGTTAATATGAAGGAGAAAATTCTGAAAGCAGCCAGACAAAAGAAAACCATCACCTACAAGGGCAAAAATATTAGAATAACTGCAGATTTCTCTGCTGAAACCTTTCAAGCTAGAAGAGGATGGTCATCGACTTTTAATCTCCTAAAACAAAATAACTTTCTAACCAGGATCCTGTACCCAGCTAAACTGACTTTCATTTTGACCTAGAAATTAAATACTTCAGTGACATTTACATGTTGAAGAAATTTGCCATATCTAAACCTCTTTCCAGGATATTCTCAGACCTAAAGTAAACCCACCCAAAAATTTTGAACAAATTCCAACTTCCACAGTCGCAAAATGATTAAAAATATCCACCAGACTCTTGAAAGGCTTGCCAATATTCTCAATTAATGTCAATGGTTTAAATTGTCCTCTAAAGAAGCACAGGTTGGCTGACTGGATACAAAAACTCAAGCCAGATATCTGCTGCATACAAGAGTTGCATCTTACATTAAAAGACAAATTTTAGACTCAAGCTGAAGGGATGGTCATCTATACTCCAGGCAAATGGAAAGCAGAAAAAAGCAGGCATTGCAATTCTATTTGCAGACACAATAGGCTTTAAACCAAACAAAATAAAAAAGGATAAGAATGGACACTTCATATTTGTTAAAAGTAATACTCAAAATGATGAGATTTTAATTATTAATATTTATGCACCCAACCAGAACACACCAGAATTTATAAGAGAAACTAACAGACATGAGAAACTTGATTTCCTCCAGTTCCCTAGTAGTTGGAGATTTTAACATCTCTTTAGCAGTGTTGGATACAGCCTCCAAAAAGAAGCTAAGCAAATAAATTTTTTATTTAATCTTAACCATTCAACATCGGGACTTAACAGAAACCTACAGAACATTTCATCCCAACAAAACTGAACACACATTATTCTCATTATTCCGTGGAACATACTCCAAAATTGACCACATCCTAGGCCACAAATCTAACCTCAGCAAATTTTAAAAAATAGAAATTATTCCTTGCATCTTCTTAGACCATTGTGGAATAAAAGTTGAACTCAATAACAACAGGAACCTGCATACCGATACAAAAACATGGAAGCTAAACAACCTTATGCTAAAGGATAGATGGGCTATAGATGAGATTAAGAAGGAAATTACCAAACTTTTGGAACAAAACAACAATCAGGAAATAAATTACCAGAACCTCTGGGACACTACAAAGGCAATCCTAAGAGAGAAATTTATAGCACTGCAAGCCTTCCTCAAGAAAACGGAAAGAGAGGAAGTTAATAACTTAATGGGACATCTCAAGCAACTGGAGAAGGAAGAACACTCCAACCCCAAACCCAGCAGAAGAAAGGAAATAACCAAAATCAGAGCAGAATTACATAAAATTGAAAACAAAATAATTATACAAAAGATCAATAAACCCAAAAGTTGGTTTTTTGAAAAGATCGATAAAATAGATAATCCTTTGGCCAAACTAACCAGGAAAAAAAGGGTAAAATCTCTAATTTCATCAATCAGAAATGGTAACCATAATCCTTAACAAAAACTACAAGAAACTCTACTCTCAGAAACATGAACATCTGAAAGAAATTGACCAATATCTGGAAGTAAGCCACCTACCAAGACTTAGACAGAATGAAGTGGAAATTTGAACAGGCCTAAATCAGGTTCTGAAATAGCATCAATGATACAAAATATCCCTAAAAAAAAAAAAAAGCCCAGGACCAGATGGCTTTATGTAAGAATTCTACCAAACCTTTAAAGAAGAACTAGTACCTGTATTACTGAACCTCTTCCAAAATATAGAAAAAGAAGGAATATTACCCAACAAATTCTACGAAGCAATCATCACCTTGATCCCCAAACCAGGGAAAGACCAACAAGAAAAGAAAATTATAGACCAATGTCACTAATGAATATTGATGCTAAAATACTCAATAAGATCCTAACAAGCAGAATCCAACCACACATCAAAAAAATTATACACTGTGACCAAGTGAGATTTATCCCAGGGTCTCAAGGCTGGTTCAATATATGTAAATCTATAAATGTAATTCAGCACATAAACAAACTAAAAAATAAAGACCATATGATTCTTTAAATTGATGCAAAAAAAGCTTTTGATAATATCCAGCATCCCTTCATGATCAGAACACTTAAGAAAATTGGTATGGAAGGGACATTTCTTAAAGTAATAGAGGCCATCTACAACAAACCCACAGCCAATATCATATTGAATGGAGTTAATTGAAATCATTTCCACTTAGATCAGAAACCAGGCAAGGTTGCCCATTGTCTCCATTGCTCTTTATCATTGTAATGGAAGCTTTAGCCATTGCAATTAGGAAAGAAAAGGTTATCAAGGGTATCCACATAGGGCTGAAGAGATCAAAGTTTCACTCCTCACAGATGATATGATCATATATCTGGAAAACACTAGAATTCTACTACAAAACTTTTAGAAGTTATCAAGGAATACAACGTCTCAGGCTACAAAATCAACACCCATGAATCTGTAGCCTATATATATACCAACAATAACCAAGCCAAAAAAACAGTCAAGGTCTCTATTCCTTTTATAGTAGTGCCAAAGAAGATGAAATATTTGGGAGTATACCTAAAAACAGATGTGAAAGATGTCTACAAAGAGAACTATGAAGCTTTAAGAAAAGAAATAGCTGAAGATGTTAACAAAAGAAAAAACATACCATGCTCATGGCTGGGAAGAATCAACATTGTTAAAATGTCTATACTACCCAAAGTAATATATAATTTTAATGCAATTCCTATTAAAGCTCCATTGTCATATTTTATAGATCTTGAAAAAATAATACTTCATTTTATATGAAATCAGAAAAAACCTCGAATAGCCAAAACATTACTCAGCAATAAAAACACAGCAGGAGTAATCATGCTACCAGATCTGAGTCTGTACTATACATTGATAGTGATCAAAACAGCATGGTATAGGCACAAAAACAGAGAAGTAGATGTCTGAAACAGAATAGAGAACCAAGAGACGAATCCACCTACTTACCGTTTTTTGATCTTTGACAAGCCAATTAAAAACATTCAGTGGGGAAAAGATTCCCTATTTAACAAATGGTGCTGGGTGAACTGGATGGCAATCTGTAGAAGATTGAAACTGGACCCACACTCTTCACCATTAACTAAGATAGAATCTCACTGGATAAAAGATTTAAACTTAAGACATGAAACTGTAAAAATATTAGAAGAAAGTACAGGGAAAACTCTTGAAGTAATTGGCCTGGGTTAATATTTTATGAGGAGGACTCCCCAGGCAATTGAAGCAGTATCCAAAATACACTACTGGGACCTATTGAAACTAAAAAGCTTCTGCACAGCCAAGAACATAGTAAGTAAAGCAAGCACACTGCCCTCAGAATGGGAGAAAATATTTGCAGGTTATACCTCTGACAAAAGTCTAATAACCAGAATCCACAGGGAACTCAAATATATTAGCAAGAAAAGAACACGTGATCCTATCGCACAGTGGGCAAGGGACTTGAAGAGAAACTTCTCTAAAGACAGACGCATGATCTACAAACACATGAAGAAAAGCTCATCATCCTTAATCATCAGAGAAATGCAAATCAAAACTACTTTGAGATAACACCTAACCCCAGTAACAGTAGCCTACATAACAAAATCCCAAGACCAGAGATGTTGGCATGGATGTGGAGAAAAGGGCACACTACTATACTGCTTCTGGAAATGCAGACTAATACGTTCCTTCTGGAAGGATGTTTG
>CAUYPK010120442.1:0-27057 GCA_963574355.1 Loris lydekkerianus
CAAAGCTGGGACAACCTAAGACAGGATATGGAGAGGCTGCATGGTGGATTACATTCATAGTACCCAACGACAGGTAAGACCACTCTGCATTCAGTCAACCTAAGACAGGGACCAAACCATTGATGTTTGTATCCCCATGACAGGTAAGACTGAAACTGCAATAGCAGGCAACCTAAGACAGGGGCTATGTTTTTCCGCCATACAAAAAACAAAAGAGGGAATTGTTGGGCCCTGCCATGTGCCTGAGGCCTAGTGCAACTTCCGGAGCCTGACTAGAAGTAGATCCATCAAGCTACTTCCGTGTAGCAATGACTCAGCAAGGCCAGGCCTGAAACTGCCTCTACCTAGATACAGCCAACGTGCTACCATGCCATTGGCCCAACCCTGTCATGCACCTCATCCCCCGCCTTCTTTCTCCGCCCCTTCCCCACGCTCAATATAAGCGGCTGCTTGACGCAATAAAGTTGAGTTCCTGCTTAAAATAAATAAAAATAAATAAAATATTAGAAGCATTTCAAAAAAAAAAAAAAAAAGAAAAGAAGAAAAAGATGAACACAAAGAACAGAAGCAGTTATTGAAAACCACCCTCTCATCAAATGTGTCTGTGCTGAGAGGATCATTCTCAGTGGCTGACCAACCACATTGCTAACGCTAAGAAGTCCTCTGCTATTGGTGAGGATTTAAACCTGTCCGTTGCTAAGGACAATTGCCATGAACTTGAAGCTCAAACACATAACTAAAAAATAAGGAAGCCTGCTCATAAAGGTCTGCTAAGCCACAATACGTCTCTGTAGAGTTGGGTATTGACGATTATATTTCAATAGTCCTGTGTCCTGCTCCATAAAATCAGAGATGAGGGTGGGGACGGGTATTAAACACTTTGGTCAAATTCTATTTATGAAGGAATTCGTTGTTAAGCTATTTAGAAACCTTATCTTCTTTTTGTGAGGCAGTGCCATTAAAAATGCCATCCTTGAGTTATACATACCTTCATTTCTGACGCCCCAAATTTGCCTAATGCAGTTTGTACTCGTTTCTGTAATGATTTAAATCTTTAGTAACTAGTGAAAAGAATAAACAACATTTGACTTCATACTTTTACTACTGGTGTGAGTACAACACTCATATCAAGATATTCTATTTGAATAATCTTGATATCAGTGCTGGCCAAACCCAAACTGATGCTTCATGTTGCAGTAACAACTGTTCCCGGCATGTGTTCTGGGGATGGTGGAGTCTCTACTTCCTGCTGCTCAGTCTCTTTGTACTCCCTTTTCTATGTTGGGAGTTGATTTTAGACCACACAATGCAAAAAGCTCTCTGTGAACTTGCTCATGTGAGATTTAGAACCTAAGTTTCTGTGATTTATTTGTCCATGGTCATATGGAATAGCAACAGCAGCCTGTTAGGCCTGATCTTCAGGCTAGGAAACTGGAATGCTTTTCCTTACGCAGAGTAAGTTAACAACATTGTGACTTTGCTGACTGAATCCATTCTCCTCATGTCTTCCTCCCTTTCAGGACATTCTTTATTTTCAGTCGTCTGGGATCTCATGCTGCTTATTCTATTCATAATTTTTAAAAGGGGGGATAAACTGGCCCATTGTAGAATAATGCAATACATTATTAGTTTGAATACTTACTAGCTGTACCACCATAGAAATTTGTCCTATACTCCCTATACTTTATCTGCTATGTAGAATTCATAATAACTACTCTAAGAAACTTACATAATTATTGTGAATTTTAAAAAGATAATGAAAATGGTAAAGTACTGCACAAACTTAACGGCTGTTCTTACTTACAACAACAATAATGAAAGCTTTTGTGTTAAAATATCTGAGTTACAAGTTCTGACAGAAGATTGAAGCCTTATTTTCTGATTTTGGTTATGATATTGATGCTAATCAGAAGAAATTTTGTCTTTTTAATTATTTACTTTGGCATTGACATGTAAATACCCACTAAGTGTCAGAAGACATTGGGCTAAACATTCATTATACAGAGATGAATAGTCAGATTCCCTACTTTGAAGAAGTTCTTGGCCTAGGAAAGAATACAATTAGCAAAAATTACAATATAATGGACTGGAAGTATATACAGATATTATAGATGCACAGAGACTGGCAAGAAGTTTCCAGCCTCGTGTTCATTTCACCAAACACAGCAATTCTTTCTCTGCCTTTCCTTAAGGCGGGAACTGGCTTCTGTCACATCAGTTTTTCTAGATGTGCACTCTCAATATAGAAACAGAGTAAAACTGTATCCACAAAGAAAGCAGGAAGAGTTCAAGTATAGTAGAGCTGGTCATATGTACAGATGTTCATTAGCTTTGCCAGTCCAATATTACTTTCCTGTTCTTTTGGTAACAGACTCGCCCTTTCTTGAGGGCTTTTTAAGCAGTCAGAGCAGGCTGACCTTGTCCTCCCCCCATAGGTGTGGACACATGACCCAATTCAGACCAAACAGAATCTTGTTTTATGTTTTCTGTCAGAACTATCAGAGCAAATCTCTATTGTCCCTGAAGATACTAAATAATTAATGTGTGAACCCTAAAGCTGAAAGGAAACCTTAAAGAGGGTCTTCTTTGCCACTGAGGTGGGAGCCTCCCTGAGAATGACAACAACACAGATGAAGCAGAGATGAAAGCTGAAAGACAAAGATATACAGACATGATGATGATGCTTGACTCCTAAGATCCTGCCATAGCTGAATTGCTACATCCTTTGAACTTTTCACTTCTT
Source organism: Loris lydekkerianus (assembly GCA_963574355.1). Lineage (NCBI taxonomy): Eukaryota > Metazoa > Chordata > Mammalia > Primates > Lorisidae > Loris > Loris lydekkerianus. The sequence goes on from CAUYPK010120442.1 coordinate 2,744, forward strand.
GAGTTAAATTCTTTTCTTTGAGTAAGTTAGTGTAAATTATGTTTGGCTTACTTGCAAATCAGAGAGCGTTACTAATACAGCCTGAAGGGTAGCCATGAATCTTCCACTATTTATTTCTTCCAAAAAGACTAAAAAGAAAGCTGAAATGGTCCTGCTCAGCACTGCATCGGTAATGAAAGAGAAATTCCCAACCGAATGAAAAACTCATTACCAGTGTTGCATTGTGGTGTTCTTTCTTCATTCAGCCATTTTCCTCTCCTTCATCTTGTCTAACATGCGTTCCTTATATTGAATAGATCATGTGTTGATTCTACAGTGAGCAGAGAATCTTGCTGCAGTCAGTGTCAACAGGACTGAATCTGCCCCCAGCACACATGGTTTGCTTCAGTCTGATGTGTTATCTCCCATCTTTGACTCAGTAGCAATAAGGAAGGTGGGATTTCATACTGTTGGGTTGCTGATACCCAAAAGATTTGGAAAGCTGGAGATTAAATTGAAAAATACTTTGGTGTTTACAGAGTTAAGTGAAAATATTCTATTGTAAATGACACGGCTTCCTCAGGATCAAAACTGCTTCATGCCGAAAATTAGTTTTAAAGGCAAATACTTCCTGTCCTGGGGGAGGCAAGCTTACTGAAATATCTTAGTGTGTTTTTAAAAATGCATGCGAAACCAAAAAAAAAAATAATAATAATAATACATGTGGAGGAAGGATATCTCTTGAGTCTCTAGGATTGGTATTGAAAAAAAATTAACAATTCTACTTTCTACACTCAATTAAGTATTAAGAAAAAACAGAAACTTGTTAAATAATAATAAAGCCAATAAATTTAAGAAATCAATATACAAAAAAAAATCATTGTCCAGAAATATATATATCAAAGTTGTTCAACTCTTAAATTGACAAGGCAAAAAGTACTTGAGTATAATAGCAAATAAAGTAAGACAAAGGAGCTTTGGGAATTAAAAACTTGAAAACAGATTCACGAACCAAAACTGAACCAAATTGTCCATTAATTAAGTTTTGAGATGCTGAAGGGCTGACTGGCTGATGAGAAATCGAGATGAATAAAAGCACAGACAGCTTTTACTTTGTAACAAGGTTTTTATCAGAACAGTAAGAGATATTCAAAGTTATTTGTCAAGGATTATTAAAATGGCTTAATAAAGCCATCACAGCAGTGTTCGAAACGATGTAATACCAAGGAAGGCTAGGTGAGACTTGAGCTATTTCTAAGGTACAATGTGTATATCTGCCACCAGGAGAAAGGGGGAAATGTGTAGAAGAGTTAGCGAGCCTGCTCAAATGTTTGGAATTCTGAACATTTAATTGTTAGCTGACAAAAAGTTTTAAAGACTCCTAAATTATAACCTCCTCATATTGCTTATGATAGTTATCAATGAAAAAGAAAAATGCAGGAATAAATATACTAAGTTTACTATGTTTGTGAAAGGATGGGATTATCACATATGCACACGATGGTGTTGCAAGACCCTTCCTCCCCAAGGATCAACAGGCTGCTTCAATCAACTGGTTCTGGCCTGAAAACTGGGCAAAGGATGATGATTTTTTTTTTTTTTTTTTTTTTTTTTAGGTTAAGAGCAACTGCCCTTAGCACCCTGTTCACCCGTTCTGGTTTCCTTGTATTATGTGAGTTAGGCAGTATCCTTGTTGGCGGCTCATCTGTGGCTCCCAGGGAAGCTGGAGTCTATTAACCATTTCCATATTTCTCTGAACATCGTGCTTCCTTGGGTGTCATGCTGATCTTGCTGGTCATTACACATAAAATAATTAAAACATCCTGGATTGGGGCACTACCCAACCTCTCTTGACTTGGGACTTTATCATGCCTCTTGTCATTAATAAGCCAAACTCTGTTAATTTTTTTGGCTGTCAGTCTCTGAAGAGCCATGACTGATGTCACCGATGCCTGCCTGGCCAGTGCATTCTTGGCCTTGGTGAATGGTTATGACTTCTGGCCTTCCTGTACTATAACACTTGAAACCGTCTTTTGTTCTCACCTAACATTCCCACTTCAGGATGCTACCTTCTCTGATGCCTTTGTTTCCCCCATCAGTTTCTGCTATAGCAATTTAAGCATTGCAATATCACTCTGGGTGCGCCCTTACTTTCTCCAGACTTCCAAGAGCCACACCAGCAACATGTTGAAGCCATCTACTAGGATGTTTGCCAGATATTCAATACTATACCTTGAGTAAGTGCCTTCAAGCCCAAAAAGGCTCCCATTTCTAAGTTTTGTGTTCTAGCTCCCTTAATTAGTCAACAAAATATCCAGTCCTACTGTTACTCCCTTAACTTTTTTGACTACTCACTAGTTAACATTTGCAATTCATTTGTATTATCACTCTTTTCTTCCCCTGTCATGCTCAGCTAGATAGAGGCAGATTCTGAAGGGACCTTCTGATACAAGCAAAAGACCACAAAGGGAAAATTCTGGTTCTTAGTAGGAAAGGCCATCAGTAGGTTCTGATACTAAATCTTATAGAAAATTACCAATGTAAGGAATAAAAAACACCATTACTATAGATCATGCAAATAGTAAAGAGATAATAAAGGAATGTTATAAAAAATGCTAATACATTTAACAACTGGAAAAAATGAACAAGGTTTTTAATAGACATAAATTACTAGGGACAAAAGAAAAATTTAAATAGTCTTTATCTTCAGGAAATTGAATTTATAACGTAACCTTTACACTAAAAGAATTCCGAACCAAGATAATTTTATTGATTTATTTCTTAAATATTTGAGTTCTAGCAAATATTTAATAAATATTTGATAGATTATTAAAATTTGAATTAATTAATTATTAATATTTGAATTCTATCAAATATTTAAGAAATAAATAATATCGGCCGGGCGTGGTGGCTCACGCCTGTATTCCCGCGCTGTGGGAGGCCGAGGCAGGTGGATTGCCTGAGCTTAGAGGTTTGAGACCAGTATGACCCCGTCTCTACTAACATCAAAAACAGCCAGACGTTGTGGTGGGCGTCTGTAATCCCAGCTACTGGGGAGGCAAAGGGACAGAGCATCGCCAGAGGAAGCATTGAAAAAAGAAGAAAGAAAATGAACAACAACAACAACAAAAAAAAAAAGAGTACTTCAAACAAAGAAGAATGATGAACAAGCAAGCAGAAATTTAAAAAAAATAATAAAAAAAAGAAATAAATAATATTAATTCTACATAAATACTCCTTCTGAAAGAGAGAAGTTACATTCATCAACCTGTTTAATAAAGCTGGTACAACTTAGTAGAGTGATAAATCTATGAGTATAATAGCACTCAGTCAAATATTAGCCAATTAAACACGGTATTAAATGAAAAGGTAATACATCATTATCAAGTGGTATTTATCCCTGCAAAGAATGAGTAAACACTTAATAAAATAAAATGCAATTCACTGTGATTAAAAAATAAAAATAAAAAAGGAACTATATGGTCATTTCAGAAACAATTCGATATATTCATGAAAAAATTCTCAGCAAACTAGAGACCAAAAAAAGCTCCTCATTCTAATAAGGGTCAACCATAAACACCTACATTATCAAACATAATGTGGAACGAATGATTTTTTCTCTAAGATAGAGTATAAGACAATGATATTCTCTCTGCCTACTTCTATGCAATATTTTACTATGAAATATGATTTAAAAAGAAAAAAGCCATAAAATTTAGAAAGGAAAGCGTAAAACAGTATATTTGTAGACAACATGGTTGTATACACAGAAAATCCTAAGAAATCTACTAAAAAACTAAAAGTGACTTAAAGTTGTAGGATACAAAATTAAATACACAAAAAGCATCTTTCTGTATACTATAAGTAATTATAAAATGAAATTAAAGCAAAAATATTTTTATTAGCAAGCAAAAATATAAAATACAATAAATTTAAAGAAAATATGAAAGGCTACCATACTGAAAATTACAAGACATTGCTGAAATAAATTTCAGATAAAATTAAATGGAGATCTATATTAAGACTGAAGGATTTGATATTGTTAAGATAACAATTCTCCCCAAATTGCCCTATACATGCATTGCCATCCCAAAGAAAAGCCCAATAGATGTTTTAATAGAAGTTGAAAACTATTGTATAACTCATATTGAATAATTTATATTTCTTTTCTATTGCCTAGCAGTCCAGTGATACATACTGGTCATCCAAAATGCACATATATAAACATCTTCTATGAATAAGAAGCCCCTGTGCATCTTAGCAAACCATCTTCTGATTTGTTAAGTCTCTTCCACAATACATTTGTCTTTATGAATGAAGAGTCTTTAAAATAAAGTTCATACAACAAAGAATGAAATTTCACTTAACTTTCAGTTGAAGAATTGAGTCCCCAAATCACTGGCGATCATCTTTAATATATATCACGCACACCATTAAACTCTCAAACGTAATTTAAAGGAAGTGAAATTTTTGCATTCATTAGAGTAGATCTCTACCATGTTGGAGTGCTTTAATAATAAGCATCTATGTCAATGCCTGACAGTTTAAGAGAGATGCTTCAGGGTGTGGGTAAAAGTCTTATCCTCCATGGATCAATAGAGACTTTTTACACTTACATTTTACTGAAAATAGAGTTTTTTGGTTTATAAAAAATGACTCACCTCAGTCACTGTGCGACTGAATTTATTATTTTCATACTCGAGAGAATTCAAATCAAGTGACTCAGATTTTCCTCAGATTGGGGGAGCTTCGTGGAATCTTTTAGTAATGGTTTCTTTGCTGTAGGCATTCAACTAATTAAATCCTAACAGCATAGCTAGCAAAAAATACATAAGTAAATTTAGCTTTAAATGTCTGGAGGAAATAATAGAGACAAATGCAGGAATGTTTTATTAATAAAGAATTAATTTTGGGGCAGAACCTGTGTCTCACTGGGTAGGGCACCGGCCCCATATACCGAGGGAGGAGGGTTTGAACCCAGCCCCGGCCAAACTGCAACAAAAAAATAGCCCAGCATTGTGGTGGGCCCCTGTAGTCCCAGCTGCTGGGGAGGCTGAGGCAAGAGAATCGCCTAAGCCCAGGAGTTGGAGGTTACTGTGAGCTGTGATGCCATAGCACTCTACCAAGGGTGATAGGGTGAGACCCTGTCTCAAAAAAAATAAATAAATAAAATTTAAAAATAAAGAATTAATTTTTAAAAATATAAATGTATGGTTTCTAATTTGCCTGTATTTTCTATGAGAAGAGTAATGACAGATCGCTATAATTATTTTCGAAATAAAACAATCGTTAGGATTTTTGCATAAGCTTCATCTTTAAAATTGAATTTTCAAATACTATATTATATCTCTTTAAACAATTATTTTCTTCAGAATGATTTAGTCACTCAAGGTAGGGTATTGTGGAGATAGAATATTCAGAAGAAATTGGTAATTGCTTCTCAGCCTTTTGGCTAAGATCAAGTGCAGAAGAAATTGGTGAATAAGCTGATTTTCTTACCAGATTTTCCTCCTGAGCTATTATGACATAGACATTTCAGTCATCAGAATTTTTTCTTTTTTTTTTTTTTTTACTTTTCTTACCTGTGAAATATATCCAGAAAAGGGTAGATAAGTAGATGAATAAATGGATGGATGGATAGATTTATAAAATTACAAACATTAATGCAATTGCTTGCCTACCTAGGTTAAGAAACAGGAAATTATTGATACTAGAAGCTAATTTTCCATTCCTTCTAGACTCATATCCTGTTTCCTATCCTAGCCTGACTCCTGTTATAATAAAATGACTTTGTTTTTCTTGATAGTTTTATCACCACTAGAGACATCAACTAAATAATATAATTTAATTTTGCTTGGTTTTGAAGTTTGTTTATAAATGATTTCTGACTACATATTTTCCTTTGCAACTTGCTACTTTTAACCAACAATTTGTTTGTGAGAATCATTTACATTAATGTGTAGCTATACTTCTATTTCCATTGCTGGATGGTATCCCATTTATGAATGTATCACAAATTATTTGTACTGTTGATAAATAATTGATTGTTTTCAGCCTGGGACTATGACAAACGTTCTTATGTATTTTTTCTTGATGCACATGTACAAAACTTCCTCTAGGATTGGAATTGCTGGGTTTATGCACATTTTCAACTTTCCCAGAGAAGGCGAACTCTTATGCTGTGGTTGCACCAAGTACATGAATACGACATTGTCTGAGAGGTACCTTTGCTGCTCATTCTTCATCAACACATAGTATTATCAAAGTTTTTAATTTTGCTGTAACGTATGAGTGATTTTAATTTCCATTTTCCTAAACCTTAGGAGAGTTGGACAACCTTTCTTTATGTTTGTTAGCCATTTGGGTTTCCTCTTTTGTGGAAAATTTGCTCAAATCTTTGCTTACTTTTTCATAAGTTATCTATCTTTTTCTTATCCTTTTGTATTGATTTTATTCTGGATATTAATGACCTTACATGTCTGTTCTAATTTTTTTTATTGAAAATTTTTTTAATGACAAGTTAAAATATTGTGTCTCTTAGACATCAGAGTTGTTTTGCCTTCTAAAGCTTTATTTATAGAATAAAAGAGTCGTATGTGTGGAAAAATAACACTTTTGTCAGAAAGTCATATATATGTCCTTGTGTATATTCAAGGGTATAATGTTTTTATACATATATGTGAACCTTGTAGAGTGATGATATCAACCTAACATATACATTTATCACCTCACATACTTACCCTTTTTTTGTAGTGATAACATTTAAAATCTGCTCTTTTTTTGTAGTGATAACCTTTAAAATTGAAAAATACAATATTCTAGGTGCCAATTTAAATGTTATCTGTTTTAAAAATGTATTTTCCAACTCTTTGTTGCTAACACATAGCAACAAATTTTAGAAAATGGATTTTGTATCCAATTGCTTTGTAAAATTCTCCTAATTAGTTCCAATATTCTGTCTTCAGATTCTTTGGGATTTTATTTTATGAAAAAAAGCATATTGGATATAAATGATTAATTTGTACCTTTCTAATTCTTATACTTTTTTAAAGCTTTAAGTATAGCTGAGATTACTAGTGCAACATTGGGGAGAAGTGAAAGTGAATGTAGCACTTCCTTGTTTTGTCCTGATCTCTAAGGAAAAGCTCTCAACATTTTGCCCTTAGTATACCGAATTTTTATTTTTTTTTTGAGATTCCTTATATCTTATTAATGAATTTCCTTTTCGCATTTCTTTTTTTGCCTAGAATTTTCATCGTGAATGGACATTAACGTTATCAAATGCTTCCTGCATCTAGTGAAATGATCATGTGTTTTTCTTCACTCACTTGTTCTATAGAAATTGCAGTACTAATTTATACAAAGTGAAACCCGCTTTTCATTTCTGGGATAAACTTCACTTCATGTTTCACACTTAGTGCTGGATCCAATTCTTTATTTTTTGTTTAGGGTTTTTGCATATTTATTCTTGAATTATACTGAATTCTAGCATCTTTCTCATTTATGTCAAGTTTTGATACCAAGATTTTGCAAGCTAATAAATAACTTAAGAGTATTTCCTCTTCTTATGTTCTCTAGAAGACATTGTGTAGGATTAAAATATTGCTTTCTGAAACATTTGGTAGCATTCTTGACTCCCATTAGGAGTGGAGCAAATTATTACAAGTGTGTGGACTTTAGCAGATTTTTTGCGCGCTCGTTAATTCATTTAAAATGGAGTTTACAAAGAGTTTTATTGAACATGTTTTGATGGTATGTAGCAGGAACTTTTCATAATCATTAGCATGTCTTATTGCCACACCTGAAGTCTATAAAATTAGTTTAAAATACGTTTGGGGTGATTGTGAGACCTCTAACTGCCGCATCAATAAGTAGGTAGGTGGAGCCTGCTGGGCAGCAGGGAACAGCTCCCCGTTGATTTAGAAGGAGAAGTCATTCTTGTAGAGCAACTAGCTGAAGTCTCAGAGTAACCACGTTTTTCTGGGTAAATAGTACATGCTGAGAAAAACAAAAAGTGGTGATTAACTATCTTCATAGGTAATTATTTCTGCAATTAGCTGAGGATCTAATGGAGAGTTTGAAAAAGGAATGATGAAAGGCATTTGAAGACAGTCATATAACATGATATTGCATTTAAAAAGAAGTAAGCCAATAAAAGAGATTTGTTGAAATTGTGGTAATGAATACATGAGGGTTCCTTTCATTATTTTCTCTACTGCTGTATATGTTTGAAATGTTCCTTAATGAAAAATTAAAAATAAAAAAGGTAAGATTATTCACATGTACTTATATAGTGCTTTCTATTATATAGAAAATCTTCCAAGGTCTTTACACATATATATTCATTTAATGCTTGCAATGCAATAAGATAGGATTAGTGAGGTAAGATAGACAGACTAGTTAAGTAGCAGCACTGGACTTTGTAACTAGTAAGTAAGTCTGGCTCTAGAAGCTTATACACTGTTGGTGGGACTGTAAATTAGTACAACCTCTATGGAAAATAATATACAGGTTATTAAAAGAACTAAAAATAAAACTACCATTTCATCTGGCAATCTTATTACTAGGTATCCACCTAAAGGAAGCAAAGTCATTTTATCAAAAGGACACCTGCACCTGGATGTTAATTGCAGCACAATTCACAATTACAAAGACATGCAACCAACCTAAGTGCCCATCAATGCATGAATGGATTAAAAAAAGATGGTGTCCTACATACATATATCATGGCATACTACTCAGCCATAAAAAAATTAAATTATGCCTTTTTACAGCAACTTGGATGGAACTGGAGACCATGATTTTAAGAGAAGCATCTCCAGAATGAAAAAGCAAGTACCACATGTTTTCACTTGTAAATGGGTATATATGTGGCATAAAGTGGCATAAGGGACTTTGGAAATTAAGAAGGTGGGAGATTCAGGGGCAGTGAGGGCTAAACAGTTACCTATCAGGTACAATGTACACTAAAAGCCCTGACTTCAACCTTATACAATTCAACCAGGTAACAAAAAACACTTGTACTCACTAAATCTATTCAAAATAAATTAATAAATAACAAAGCAGGGGACAAAAATATTGGAAAAAGAAAACAGAGAGTGGTGCCTGTGGCTCAGTGTGTAGAGCCCCGGCCCCATATACTGAAGGGTGGTGGGTTCAAACCCAGCTCCAGCCAAACTGCAACAAAAAAATAGCTTGGCATTGTGGTGGGCACCTGTGGTCCCAGCTACTCCGGAGGCTGAGGCAAGAGAATTGCCTAAGCCCAAGAGCTAGAGGTTGCTGTGAGCTGTGATGCCACAGCACTCTACTGAGGGTGATAGGGTGGGACTCTGTCTCGAAAGAAAGAGAGAGAGAGAGGAGAGAGGGAGAGAGATAGAGATGAGAGAGAGAGAGAGAGAGAGAGAGAGAGAGAGAGAGAGAGAGAGAAAACAGAGACTTGGAATGAGGTAAATACTCAGTTTCTCCAGGGAGTGCCAGAAAAAAAGTAGTACAATGTGAGAATTCCAAAAAAGATGGTTCTACTAGGGGACTAGCAGTTATTGGTTTGGTATATCAGGGAAGTCAAGGGGAAGGTTGTTTGTTTGCTTGTTTATTTGTTTGTTTTTTGCAGTTTGGCTGGGGCCAGGTTCCCACCACCCCCAGTATATGGGGCTAGCGCCCTAATCCTTAAGCCACAGGTACCGCCCTCAAAAGGGAAAGTTTTAAAGACTTAGTAAAACAACATTATAAGAAAAATAGAAAAGACTTTAAACCCACTCCGAGTGCATATTCATAATGATACCTGATTTTAATTTCCCTGTGTTCAAATAAAGTAATAGAATTTTTGTATCTTGAAGATTTTCTCTGAGTTTAAATAGCTCAAACTTCTCATCTTGGAAAGAGGGAACCAGAACATTTATTTGATCTACCTATGTTTGTGTAGCTAATTAATAACAGCACTCTCATTCAAGTATATCAAACTCAATTTTAAAATATCCCATACCACAAAATTTTTGGTATAATAATACTAATTATTTTCTCAAATTTTTTATGTGACAAAATTATTGTATTTTATCTGAATGCCAAGTTAACTCTAACCTAAATTCAGGGTTTTTATTTGTCTTCTTCAAAAAGCAATTTTCTATTTTTGAGAAGCTTGCTTTGTATAATTATTTAATTTAATTTATTAAATTAAACAAATGATAGAAATACAGACAAAAACAGGTTAACTAATTAGTACACGTATTTTCTAGGCCTCAAAATTTTTTTAATGTTCTTACTGATGAAGATTAATTAATATTTTAATTTTCTAACTAATCATGCAGACCATTCTGCAGAACATGAATACCAGTAATGCAAAAAAGTGAGATGTCAGATTAGAAGTTGACATCTATGAAATTCTTTTTTTCTCACATTTTCATTTCTGTTGGAGCTGATTAACTTTATTAAAGACAAAGGCTGTTAAAATTAGCTTGTTTATAGCAAAAGACAAAAAAATGCAAAATCTACAATTACTAGTACTGTTCCCTGGATTTTTTATTTTCTCTTGATTTTGTAAAATAGTATGAAACATGAGATCTTTAGTTTACTATCTCTCAAACAAGAAGCAGTACAATTAATCAAAGTATGTGCCTAAACTATTGACACAGTTTTGCCATCTTAATGGTGGTTGTGATGCCAGTAGCAAAGCAGCCTGGGGAGCCAGTGGAAAAGAAATTGCAGAAGGTGTTTTTCACAGCTTGTTGAGAATTGAATGTTTTTCTTGCAAGAAGTGCTCCAAAGCGTGAAAGAAGTAATGATGTCAGTTGTTGCAAGGTCTGGCAAATACAGTGGATGACAGAGAGTTTCCAAGACAGGCTTCTGTAGTTTGAGCAGATAGCCAGAATATTGGCCTGTCTTTATTGACCAATGATGGCAGCTTAATCACAACTATCCTCGACATGTCGTTTGCATGGTTGCAGTAGACATCTGTCACCAATTGATGGAAGGTTTCATGAGGCAGTTGTGGGTAGTACCAGTAATGTTGTTACAGCAAAAGAAGGCAACCTTCAAGATGATTTCTCTTCTGACACTCCTTTAATTCATGCAGAACCCATCTATCCAGCTTCTTTACCTTGATGATTTGTTTCAAATGGTCTGATACTGTTGAAATAATAACGTCAAACCTTGTTGCTAATTCACACCTAAGTTGGGATGGATTCACTTCCACTACAACTTTCAGCTCATCATTATCCACCTTGGTCTTATATTGCCCATATGACTCACTTTCAATATTAAAAATCACCTTACACGGCTCACAAAAATTAATTCATGATGGATAAAAGACTTAAACCTAAGGCATGAAACTATAAGTATTCTAGGAAAAAAAGTCAAAGAAACCCTTATAAATATTAGCCTAGGGAAAGACTTTGTAATGACCCCCAAAGCAATCATAGCAACAACAAACATTTAAAATGGGACCTGATCAAATTAAAACATTTCTGCACAGCTAATGACACAATCAGTAGAGCAAATAGACAACCTACAGAACAGGAAAAAATATTTGTACACTGTATGTCTGATAAAGGGCAAGATTTACAAAGAACTGAAGCAAATCGCCAAGAAAAAATCAAATAACACCATTGAAGAGTGAACATAAGACATTAATATAAATTCTTCAAAAAAAGATGGTCTAATGGCCAACAAACACATGAAAAAACATTCAACATCTCTAATCATTATGGAAATGCAAATAAAAACCACCATGAGATATCACCTAACTCCAATGAGAACCGATCATATCAAAAAGTCCCAAACAAGAAGTGCTGTGGTGTGGATGCAGAGAGAAAGGAATGTTTATACACTGTCTGTAGGACCGAAAACTAGCACAAACTCTTAAGGAAAGTAGTGTGAAATACTTTAAAGGACTAAAAGTAGAACTACCATTGGATCTAGCAATCTAACTACTAGGTATTTACCTAAAAGGAAATAAAGATAATTTTATAAGAAAGACGCTTGCACTCAAATTTTTATAGTAGTACAACTCAGAATTGCAAAATGTGAAAACTACCTGAGTGTCCATCAATACATGAATGGATTAATTAATACATATAGAATAAGTTTACCATGGAATACTATTCAACTATTAAAAAATGGTAATGTAATATCTTTTGTAACAACCTAGATAGAACTACAGACTATTCTTTTAAGTTAAGTATCACAAGAATGGAAAAACAAGCTCTCCGTGTACTCAATACTAAATTGGAACAGTTGGTCAACACTTCATGTGCAAATATAAAAGTAAAACAGAATGAAACCAAGTATGTGGTGGGGGGGACTGGGTAAATTCACAGCAAAGTGGTACAATGCATACTTTCAGAGAAAGACACATTTACAACTTTTGACTTAAAAATGTACAAAAGCAAATTATGTAACCAAAACATGTATACTCCTGTAATATTATGAAATTTTTAAAAATCACCAGAATGAAACTTCCCAAACCATCAGCGTACTGTGCATTCATTAGCCACATCCTTCTCTACCAATTCGTTGATATTTCAAGCTGTCTGTGCTGCGTTGGTTCCACAATGAATTCATATTCAAAAATGACATGAGTTTTGGACTTATCCATAGTTGCACAAAAATTGGTCCAAAAAAATTGAAAGATAATCACAAGCCAAAATGTTCATTTGAATGAATTAAGGATGTACCCTACAAAAAAAATGACAGTGTCAAGTGAAATGTCAGAGATATCAACTGTCAAACTTAGTAGTTAAGGAAACCAGACAATTTCTTACTTAGTAACCGAACACATGTTGATACTTTTGGCAAAAATAGCTCAGTAATTATAAAATAGAATGAAGCTTATGTATTTTAATTTTATTCTTTTTAAAAGTTTTCTCCTCTTACCTTCGTGAGAATTCCTTTATTTGGTTTATTTTATCAGTAGGTAATATTTGTACATATTTATGGGGTACATGTGATACTTTGTTACATACAGAGAAAGTGCAATGACTAAGGGTATTTAACATATCCATCACTTGGGCATTTATTATTTGTATGTGTTGGGAACATTTCAAGTACATAACACTTTTTGAAGTATACAACACATTGTTAACTAGACTCACCCTACTCTGTTATTAAACATTAGGACTTATTCCATCTAACTGTATATCCATACCCGTTAGCCAACCTCTCTTCATCCTTCTCCCCCACATCCCCCACATCTCTCACATCCTTCCCCACCTTTGGTAACTATCATTCTACTCCCTCCCTCTATACGAATAACTTATTTTTAGCTCATACATGGAGCTAAAAAATGCAATATTTGTTATTCTGTATCTGGCTTATTTCACTTACGTAATAACGTTCTTCAGTTCATCCATATTGCTACCAATGTAATATCAGAATGTCTCTCTGGTGAGTGTATTTTCATGACAGATGCAATTTCTGTTTCTAAAGATTAGCAGTTCATATGATACAATACTCTCGTTCTGATATCTATTTTTTAGAGCCTTGCAAACAGAAACTTGGTTTATTTTCATTGTCTCTCCCAAGACTCTAATGCAAAGAACAGATACCCTATACTTGACAATGTCTTTCATGAATGAACTCCAGCATCAATATCCTTCACGTGCTTTCCCACTATATGCATGAATGCTATAAACAATGCTACAAAAAAATAGGTCTTTTTATCTATACTTATATGTGCAGATGGCTCACATAGGTTATATTGGAAAGTTTTATTCTCTGGCTGATAACAGAAATATTATTTGTGCATCATTTGATTAATATTCATGCTATTGACAACACTGCATTTATGCATCAAGAGCCTAAGCAGTTTTCAATGATTATTGTCTGAAAATTGTTACCTCCTCTTAATAAAATGATTTCGATTATAGAGTCATACTATACAGCCTATGATTTAGTATAGACTCAGCCTGGCATTTGTTCTCCACTTTTGGTATTTATGGATAAATGAAATTCTAAATCTTAAAACATAGCATGCTATTGCAATGTTAACACAGAGGTGCAAATTCTTTAACACATCTCTTCCTGACCCCAGTTTGAATCAGGGTGGGCTTATGACTGCCTCAGCCAACCTGAAATGGCAAAAATGGTGATGCTAACAACATGTTTTTTGACTTCTGCAGTTAGATCATAAAAGCCACCAAAGTTTCCACCTTGCTCTCTGGAATGCTTATCCCAAAACTCCCTTGTAAGCGCTGAACTCACAATGCTGAAAATGTTACATGAAGGTCTTTGATTTGACTGCCCCAGCTGAGCCCAGCCTTCCATCTGTGCTGCTAAGGCTCCAACTTGAATATAAACTTGTGACAACTCTTGATGCCATGTGGAACAGAAGAGTCACCCAAGCAAAATTGCCCAAATTACTTATCCACAAAATAGTGAGATATAATAAAAATGTTAATTATTTAAAAGCCACAGTGTTTGAAGTGGTTTGTTACAAAGCAATGAACTGGCAACAGGTTACCAGAACAGATTTGATACCTGGAAATGGGTCACTGCTATAACACAAACCTAAAAAAAAGGAAGAAAATATCATTGATCACGTAACTATCAGCTGCAGAAATTAGAAGGCTTTCTTTCTCTTCTTTGAGAAGACTGACAGTGAGAGCTTAACGACAGAAAAAATGTGATTAAAAACTGGAAAAAAGGTGACTCATGTTACATAACAGAAAGCTCAGCAAAACTATAACCTGCAGAAAAGTGAAAAATAGAAAATACACCTGATGAGCTGGTGGATCTAGTTAAGGAACTTTCCAGGCAGAAGGTTGAGCATACCATCTGGTTTGAGTTGTGTATGACAAGGGATGGATAGGAGGAGAGCACCTTAGAAGGAAAAACAAACTATTTCATTTTAATCAGAAGAAATATATAGAAACTGGGATGTGTTTTGTTCTAAAATTAAACTGTTACTTCTCCACAACCTCCCCAGAAAACAAGTTCTCAAAATTCTCACCATAAGAGTGTACCAAACATTGTTCTAACACTGATCACTATCAAATTTTATTTTATAACTTGAACTTATTTGATAATCAATGAAGTAATCTCAGGAAAAAGTTGAAATAGTAAATTTTCTAGCAATAGTGTTCCTTCTTGAAACATTCTCAAATCATCCTAGGGTAAAGAATTTTGATTCTGTGTTTTTTTAATGACCAAAGAAAGAAAATTATGACATACAATCATTGTTTGAGTTCACTGTCTCTTTGAGAGAAAATGGTTTACACCAAGCAAATGTTCAAATAAAAAGAAATATGGGTATTTAAATTGCATGTAATCAAGAATAGTTAAAATGTGCTCCCTAGCTTAGGTGAATCAACAGGGCTGATGAGTTGATGATAGTTAAATTCTGCTCTGTTCTTTACTGAAGACTGCCTTTTTTAAGCTAAGTTGACCAAGTCAAGTGCTTTTAGGAGTTAGAAAAGCAATAGAAATGTGTGGAATTCACACAGAAGAATCCGTGCCCCACTTTAAAAAATTCTGATTTAAAAATTTTAACTTTGCAAACAATTATTTTTAATCGAAAGATGAGGGCTGCTGATTTGTTATCTCTGGTTAAAGAATTCACCCTAATCAAGATACCTCAGACACATAGGCCAGCTTATGAGGGAAAACTTGGCTATTAACCTGAAATAAATTTTAAAAAAATAAATAAAGCATTATTTACTTACATCAAAAGAATCAGTATTTTATTGTTTAAGTCATTAAGCAAAAGAATTGCTGGGTGACCAAATACAAGCATAGACTCAACATTTAGAATGAAACTTAACATTTGCTAAGAGCCATACTGAGGAAGAAAAAGGGAGACACCAGTCAGGAGTGTGTCTTTAGGCCGTAAGAGGACGTGATGGGCCTGTAATTTATGTCTGCGATGGAAAGAAATAGAAAGTAGATATTCTCTGGATAACTCAGTGTGCACAGCTGGTACACTTCACCCTGCCTTCTGCCTTCATACGGCTATTGCTTTATGTGGATAAAAGATTATTACTTCAGAATGGGCCTGTTACCAATAGGAAGCACATTTCTGCCAGTGTTCTCCGAGCTCTGTTCCCATTGGGTTCATCTCACTTGCACCCCGTGGCTTTGCTTTGCAGGGCTTCTTTGTTTGGCCAAGCTCCTAGGAAGATCTTTGCTGCTCCAGTCATCTTCACATGGTTATCTGAGTCCTTGTATTTTCAGTCACACCATTGTCTCCTTGGATTTTTTTTTTTTTTTTTTTTTTTGGCCAGGCATGGGTTTGAACCTGCCACCTCGAGATGTCTCCTTGGATCTTGAAAATGAAGTTAGCAGGGCTTTCTTTTTTCCATTCATTTTGTTGCCTTTCCCTGATAAACAAGAGCAAAGAAGGAATATTGCTATCTCGTTCTGTTTCTTCAGTTGACTTTTGTTTACATTGGGTGAGTCACCCATAATATGACAAGAAAGAGACTCATTTCAGCGGAGAGACTGCCCCTCAGGAGGCCCCAGATAAGAACCACTGGAGCTATAACTTTCCTATCCTCTCCATGAAGGTAATGTTTAAGTCATAAACACACAAGAGATGTTCAGGGAAAGTACGTGATAAGCAATGGGCTAAGGGCAGTTTACAAACAAAGGAGTTTCCTGGTGATCTAATGACAATAAATTGATGAAAAAATAATAAATGATAAATCAGTTGAAAATAAACACTGAGACTGAGCGATACAATCTGGTAATTATTAGAAGTTTTCATAGTGTAGTGAGTCAAGAAATCAATTGCAAATGATTCAGAAAACTTGATGCCACTCTAACACGCAGCATTCTTGCTGTCCACTCATTATACTCATTCAAATACAAAAACATGTCAAATAATGTACAGTCCAAATAGAGACTCCTCAGGACCGTTATAATTGTCAGCATTGAGGGTCCAGAAGGAGGACTTGACAAACTGGGAACACAAAATGTTTCCTGCCCTATTGATTCATCTGACATGTTTACAGGCCCTTTCCAGGTCCTCAGAATAAATTCCCATTCCAAGTCTATGATGACAGCAGAATTATTCTCCTCAACCCCAAACACACAAGGGCTCAAAAAAAGAGCTTTTTCCCCTTAAAGCTATAACACTTTGATATTTTCCAGCAACTGATGTGGCCGGAAATACTTGTCAAATAGTTGGATGAGAGCATCTCTTTGTGAAACTTGAGATATGAGAATCAGGATTATTTTGGATAATCTATGGGCAACTTATTAACACGTTCTCTAAAACCTGAATTTTTGGATGCATGGACTCTTATTATTTATTTATTTATTTATTAAATAAAGTGCTGATATTGCAAAAGCAAAGAAAAACATGTAAAAAAGGGAAATTATGTTTTTCTAAAACTCCATTTGAGTTGTTTATTTAACAAGATGCAGCCTGTAGAAAGTTGAAGAGTATTTACTCTGGACATACAATTATCTTCTCTCGGTCACACCTGTACCCCTGGGGAGACACTGTCAGCCTTGCTGACTTAAAGAACTCTCCCTTAGCCTAGAAAGCTGAAATTTTGAAGAATATTTTTGAATGCTGCTAAATTGTTTGCATTACCTGAGATGTAAATAGCTTACCTCTCAGAGACATGGTATTACCCTCTCACATACACCTACGTAATGGGATTCATTTTCTATTTCATTTTTATTTTTTAGTTTTGTGTCTATTTGGTCATGAATAAAAGAAATCAGTTCCTTGTTTTCCTTTTTATTATAAAAACGACGTAGAGCTTTGAAATTAGAGAGAAAAGCACAATGAACTAAGACTTAGCTTCAATAATGTTCAGCGTCCTGGCACTTTTGTTTCCTATATGACTCTACTCCGCATGTCATTATGTGGCAGCACCACAATCTAGGAAACCAATCCACCGCTATGGACTGTTGTCCTGTTTCCCCTTTTGCTAAAAGGAAATAAATAAATAGTGCTCCAGTGAATTATTTATTTGTTTTCAGATGTTTTCTGTGGGCTGGATGTTTAGAACTTGGGTTTTCTTTGTCAAAGGGTAAAAGCACCTGCAATGGTGATAGATGTGGTAGATTATTAGCAAATCTGAGCTCAATTATGCTTCTCTCTATATTTGCATACCCTTGACTTGTAACTTTGCAAGTCCCCCTCTGAACGAATGAAGTCTGTTTTTCCCCTTGTGAGTTAGGGGTCGTCCTGTGGCTTGTTTTGGTCGATAGGATTTGGTGAAAGTGATTATGGGCAATTCTGATCCTAGGTCTCAACAGGCCTTGCACTTTCTGCTCACACCCCAGGATCATTGCCTCTGCCAAGTGAATGAATTCAGGTTAGCCTGAAAGGATGAAAGACCACCTAGGCTAGGGCCAAATCAGCTTGCTTTGCTCAGCCAATGGCTCCAATAATGTGAGACAGCCTAGTTGAGGCCAGCAAAGCCAGCCAGCCTCGGCTGACGACAGCTGACATTAGGTGAACCACTCAGGGAAATGCAGCCTAAATGGATGACCCACAGGATTGTAAACGGAATAGATGGTGATTGCTTCAAGCTACTAAGTTTTGAAATAACAATAATTGTTACCCAGCAATAATTAACTTATCTGTATAGTATACATAATTGCTGGTGACATACTTTATCGTTTTGTAGTCCCAATAGGAGCATGGGAGAGTAACTGCTTCCTCTCGGCATCAGTGTGCTCTTAAACATGGATTTTTTTCCCATCTAAACAGTAAAATACAATATATCTGTGTTGTTTATTTCTGCAACTCTCTTATTATGAATGAGCTTGAGATGAGCAAGCATCCTCCCATTTGGACTTTGTCAAAAACGTTGCTCTCCTATACACCATTAGCATGTTTTTTAGAGAACTTTAGCACATCCAAGAAAGGAATGGCAACGGTTTTAATTACTGATTTAAGGTAAGTGGCCCCAAACTTTAAGCTACTCATTAAATTCCTTATATCCCACCCCCAAATGAATTGGTTTTTAAGGAAATAATGGATGCTATTAGTCTTATGAAAAACCCTCTGCTCTAGATAATTTGAGAACAGGGTAGCCTATTTATTGAAAAAACAGGAATGAGATGAATTGAAATGATTGATTCTCCACAAGCAGTGCTCTGAAAAGCGGCTTTGCATTACCAAATCGGAAATCTTCAGCTCAGATTCAATGTAGCATACATTTAATAGTGATGTTCATCCCAAGGTAATGTTAGAAACACATCTAAGGTGATTTCTAATGTTTAGAGTAAATGAATTTTTTTTAAAAAAATCATTTTAAAAGACTTTCTTCTTCTTCCTTGTAAGTTACGAAGTTACCCGGGAAAGACGCAAGCACAGAAATACTGTATGAAAGGAAGTGTAGTTTATCCTACGCCTGTCCTCGCTTACTAGAAGCTAACAGCCACAGAGGGGCTGGACCATGATCAAACCTATAAATTAGGAATTTGGGTCGTCTGCTTCAGGGGTGTCTAGCACCCCTGCATTCCTATTTCTCTGTGCCCATCCCCAGCCATCTGTTTATCTGCCTGGCACCTGAGGAGGAGTCAGACAGGCACCGTTCTGCTCATCCAAACATCCCTAGCCAGTACTTGCGTCTAAAACATAATAGATGCCCAATAAATATTTTTCGAATTCAAACAAATGGAAAGGTAATTGTTAGTATAATGAAAACTATCCACAATAACGATTGTTATTAATATAAAAATATAGTCCCTGAACTTTCACATTTTGCTATAAAACAAGATTCCCAATTGAAACATACTCATGGGTTTTAAAGACATTCTTATTCATATGTTCTTTACACAGTACTGCTAAGGAGAGTAATATGGCTTAATAAGGGAACCCTGATTAATTCTTTTATAATTGCCATTTTACACTGAAAATGCCTAACACAAACCTCATGTAGAAGAGGCCAAAGAAGCACGTAGGGAGAGAAATGGATTATTCAGCAGGATATTGGTTTTATGAACACAAAAGTGTGGAGCATTTTCTAAATCACTTTCTCAGTCCATTTATAGGAGAAGAGAAAAAGACATAGTAAGTTTCTCATTCTATGAATTTGTATATGTCTGTCCCACATCCTTGTCATTGATTTTTCTTAGGTGCTTTGCTATTATAAAAATATACTCGTGGGTACAGATAACTTAGTCCCAATAGAAATGGCACATTGTAGTCTCATATGCACTTTACTCCAAATGATGTAGGCTTTGCAGTGTAGGGACAGGGAATCAGAAGGACCTGATTTGAATTCTTTGCATCTCCACTCAGCCATATGATCTTTGGCTTACTACCTAACTTTTCAATTTCTTAGTTTCTCCATCTGGAAAAAATGGGAATTGTGAGATGCTATTTATGAAACTGTCTAGTACAGTGCCTGATTAAAACTGAGTGTTCAATAACTTATATAACTTGTCCTGTTCTCCAACAAAATCCTTGCCCTATTAATCTGGGGATTCATTATGAAGCACATTTACTATGGTAAAGGCATTGGAAAATTCAGCTCAGCAGGCAGTAGTGTAAACAATACAGGCTTAAATTGACTCTGTTTTGAATTTGGAAAGTTGCTTAATCTCTTTAAGCCTGTATTTTTTCATCAGTAAAATGGGGATAGTGAGTGAAATAAAAACACCACATATGATGTCTAGCACACAGTAAGTGCCCAATAAGTGTCTGGTTAATTTTTTTTTTCTTATTTAAAAGTATTGTACCTGAAATTTATAGCTGACTATCATGGTTTGATAGGACATTTGAACACTAAAACCTAACCTACTTTAGTTAGTTTTCCCTGAGCTGTCATCACTCACTGACAAAATAAGAAAAAATAGCTTAGAGCAGAAATTCTTGGTCTTCTGAACTCTTGATAATGCTTTATAACATATAGATAGGATCTCATGTAATGCATTTCTAATTTATATTTATGAGTATATTATTTCACAGTCCAGGAAATGCTCTCATAGTACAATAGCCTCAAGGTTTAGCAGTCACGTATAAAATTTCATCTATGCTAGTTCAGTTATTCTTTGCTGGAAACATGATGGACAAATCAGGAGAAGAAAAGAAAAGAAATAAGTCTGGGGGCTCCCCCAGGGAGAGGACATGGAGCATTTGAATTAAAACCTGGTCTGATCTGAGAGATAAGATTCTGGCTTGTTTTGTCTTCTAGCTACAGAAACTATTGTTGGTGAGGAGGATGCAATCAGAAATGACTGCCTTAGGAATGAGAAGGAAATATTCCTTTTAGGTATCAGGGAGTACGCAGTAAAGAAATGACTATGTGCTTGGCACAAATAAATGACCTCTTTCCAGATAAAAGAAAGGAGCTGGTGATTACTCAGAGTTCATCCTAAAAAAAAAAAAAAAATTATTTTGTCAGGAATCATCCAATTCTGTTCCAATGACCTCTCATAGGAATCAACAAGGTCAAAGAAAAGTGGAAAATTAGGCTGCAGTGGATGGATACAAGTAGACGAGGCCTTGTTTCCCCTCCAGTGCAAAAAAATACGCCTTTTGTGTAAGGTATGTGTTCATCAGAGAATCTAAGACTACAATGATCAATTGTGAAAAAATGGTTTGGCCATCATAGAATCAGATAATAATAACAATAATGCAGTATGGCTCAGTCCAATACCAAAGACTTCAGGATCAGGAAAGCCAGTGGTGTACCATATTGTGTCAAATATAAGCCACAATTTTGCCCAAATTTTTGAGGGGAAAATAAGGATAAGTATTATATGTAAGTAGTACTAACTTCGTATCTATATAAATGTTTTTTAATTCTTTTATTCATGCTTATGCTTTAAAATGTAACTCTAGAAAGCAATAATGATATCTGTATCAAAATAATACCCTAGAATATGGTAATCGGTTTTGTTGAACTTACAACAAACTTGCAACAAAAGCATTTTCAGCCAACAAAGAACAATGTATTTCTCTTTATAGGCCTGAGGTAGGAGCTAGCAATATCAGCATTGCACAGAGTAACCTGCCTTAATTAAAGTCTGTTGATGGTAAAGGTAAATCACATCTAAAAACTACCTTGGCAGCAACATCTAGTCTGGTGTTAACCAAACAATTGAATGACATAGCCTAACGAAGTCAACATATAAATTAATCATGACACAGCCCCAGTGGCTCAGGGAAGTTGATCTCATTTCCAGCTCCAGGAGCCTGACTATTCTAATCTAATCACAGTTATTCCTTCTCTTTTCTCGATGGTTGCCTTAGAAGTCAGGTGGAAGGCAAAACAGAACATTTCATTCCCTTGCTGGCTCTTATTTGTTCAAGAATAGCTGTATAAATGAGCACCTGACCCCCTTAGGCTGTGCTATGATATAAATGTTTGTTATCTTCAAAATTCATATTGAAACATATGGTCATTTTAACTATATTGGGAGGTGGGACCTTTAAAAGGTGTTTAGGTCATGAGGACTCCACTCTCGTAAACAGATTAATACTATCATCATGAAAGTCATTGTCACAGGAATAGGCTTGTCTCATCTTGCTCGTGTATGAACTTGTCCTCTCTCTCTCTGCCCTTCCCCCATGTGATACCCATCATTACATCAGCATGCAGCAAGATATCACCTCAGTCTTCGACTTCCCCATCCAAGAATGGTGAACTAATAAATTCCTATTCATTATAAATCATCCCGTCTTTGCTGTTCCAGTATATATCCACACAAAACAAAGACAGGCTGAAAGGAATGTCTTTCAGTTTATATTTAATAGAGAAATTGTCTCTCTCTCTCATGCTTGGTTTGAACACAGACACCATTTTGCCTCAGCTGCTGCTGGCAATTATCTTGGAATTCCAAGGGAAGTCAGCCTCATCACAAAGCTAACCCTGCAGAACGGAAACACGATGGAGCAGGAGATCTGTGATGTGTTGCTCGTTTGTTACATGGCCAGGCATAAATAGGGCATGTACTATATTCAAGAAATGACAAGAGCTCATATTACTAAGCTCCTTCCTCTATATACCAACGTATCACAATGTTTCTACAAAATAGTTAAAAAATGGTTACTGGCTCTTTCAAAATAGTCCTGCTAGGAGGTCATTGGTTTCAGTGAGTTTGTCATTATTTTCTTTTGCAAATGCCACTATGGCCTTTGACACATTCATTTTGAATACTGTTCATGACAACAAATTTTCCATGGAGCCTGAAATCATTTTATAGAAACAACCCAAATTTATGTGGCACCAACCAAATCTTTTTATAAAATGATAATAAAGTTGGGTAACACAATTTTCACTCCAAAAAAATGAGAATATAAAGAAACTATATGTGGAGACTTGGATTAAAGATGGCGGCCGAGTAACAGCTTCCTTGCAACTGGGCACGGTGAGTCTGGGGAGATAAGACTCCAGGCATCTCTGGCTGGTGGGATCTGCCTATAATCATCCCTTTGAGGATACAGGGGGTCAGCAAGGGACTTCTGGACCCCAAGAGAAGGACAAAAACAACTAAAAACTGGCAAGTGGTTGCGTGTGTTAGATGAACCTAATCCCACCAACAGAAGAAAAGAAATAACCAAAATCAGAGTAGAACTAAATGAAATTGAAAACAAAAGAATTATACAACAAATCAATAAATCCAAAAGTTGGTTTTTTGAAAAGATCAATAAAATAGATAAACCTTCAGCCAACCTAACCAGGAAAAAAACAGTAAATTCTCTAATTTCATCAATCAGAAATGGTAAAGATGAAATAAAAACAGACCTCTCAGAAATTCAAAATATCCTTAACGAATACTACAAGAAACTCTACTCTCAGAAATATGAAAATCTGAAAGAAATCGACCAAGGCCTGGAACTATGCCACCTACCAAGACTTAGCCAGAACAAAGTGGAAATGTTGAACAGGCCTACATCAAGTTCTAAAATAGCATCAACTATACAACTATACAAAATCTCCCTAAAAAGAAAAGCCCAGGACCAAAATCTCCCTAAAAAGAAAAGCGTCAGAATTCCACCAAACCTTTAAAGAAGAACTAGTACCTATACTATTAAACCTCTCCAAAATATAGAAAAAGAAGGAATATTACCCAACACATTCTATGAAGCAAACATCACCTTGATCCCCAAACCAGGGAAAGACCCAACAAGAAAAGAAAATTATAGACCAATATCACTAATGAACATTGATGCTAAAATACTCAATAAGATCCTAACAAACAGGATCCAACAACATATCAAAAAAATTATACACCATGACCAAGTCGGATTTATCCCAGGGTCTCAAGGCTGATTCAATATATGTAAATCTATAATTCAACACATAAACAAACTTAAAAATAAGGACCATATGATTCTTTCAATTGATGCAGAAAAAACTTTTGATAATATCCAGCATCCCTTCATGATCAGAACACTTAAGAAAATTGGTATAGAAGGGACATTTCTGAAA
>CAUYPK010120443.1:0-20247 GCA_963574355.1 Loris lydekkerianus
CTGAGTAAGGTCTGTTTCAAGAATCTGGGAGCATTTAAATTGGGTGCATAAATATTTAGAATTGAAACGTCTTCTTGTTGTATTTTTCCCTTTACCAACATAAAGTGACCATCTTTGTCTTTTTTGACTTTAGTTGCTTTAAATCCACATGTATCTGAAAATAAAATTGCAAGTCCTCTTTTCTTCTTAATTCCATGTGCCTGAAAAATTGTCTTCCAACCCTTGACTTAGAGTTTTAATTTGTCTATTGAAGCCAGGTGTGTTTCTTGCAGACAGCAAATGGATGGCTTATGTTTTTTAATACAGTCAGCCAATTTATGTCTCTTTGGTGGGGAATTCAAGCCATTAACAGTTATTGAGATAAGTGATAAGTGTGGTAGTATTCTATTCATCTTATTTTGTGAGAGTCCATTGCTTAGGTTTATCTTTTGCATCAGTGTGGAAGTTAGGTTCTGTCCTTTAATTTCTGAGTTCTTACTTTGCTGCTGATCCATTGTGATGGTCACTATGTAGAACAGATTGAAGTGTTTCCTGTAGAGCTTTTCTTGTTGTGGCAAATTTCCTCAATGTTTGTATATCCGTAAATGAGTTGATTTCTCCATCAATTTTAAAGCTTAGCTTAGCAGGGTAGAGAATTCTAGGTTGGAAATTGTTCTGTTTAAGTAGATTGAAGGTAGATGACCATTCTTCTTTGGAAAGTTTCATTAGAGAAGTCTGCAGTCACTCTGATGGATTTGCCCCTGTAGGTCAACTGGCGGTTACTCCTGGCAACTTGCAGAATCTTTTCTTTTGTCTTGACTTTGGACAGGTTCATCACAATGTGTCTTGAGGTGTTGAGGTGACCTGGGGTCCAATATCCCTCTGAAAGCAGTGTGTCAGAGTCTTTGGTGATAGTTCGGAAATTTTCATTTATTATGTTCTCTAGTATGGCTTCCATTCCTCTGGGGCATTCTTGTTCCCCTTCTGGGATTTCTATAACACTTATGTTGGAATGCTTTATAAAGTCCCATAATTGTGACAGTGAATGTTGTGCTTTCTCTCTTTTCTTTTCTGCCTCTTTAACTATCTGAGTTATCTTAAGAACTTTGTCCTCTACCTCCAAAATTCTTTCTTCTGCGTGGTCTAAGCTGTTGCTGATACTTTCCATTGCATCTTTAAGTTCCCTAATTGACTGCTTTAGTTCCTTCAGCTCCTCTATATCCTTTCTATATTCTTTATATCATTCATCTCTTATTTGACTCTGTTTTTGGATTTCCTTTTGGTTATTTTCCACTTTAACAGTAGTTTCCTTCATTGTTGTCATCATTCCCTTCATTGGTTTCATCATGTATATTCTAAATTCTCTTTCTGTCATTCCTATCATTTCTTTATAGGTGGAATCCTCTGCAGTAGCTACTTCCTGGTCCCTTGGAGGGGTTGCTCTGGACTGGTTCTTCATGTTGCCAGGAGTGTTCTGCTGATTCTTCCTCATGAGTGATTTCTTTTATTTGTTTCCTTGCCCTAATTTTCCTTTCACTTCCTCTTGCTGTTTAAATTCCCATGACTAAGGACTAAGGTTTCGATGAGTCCTTTTGGTACAGAACAAGAAGGATGAGAAAGTTGAAGAGCAAGAACAGATTAAAGAAAGAAAAAGAAAAAGAAAGTATTAAAGAAAAAAAAGAAAATAGGAGAGGGGGTGGGTAAAAGGGAATATTGACAAAAAGAAGAGAGGCACAGAAAGAGGGAGACAGAGCAATATAGTTGTACAGTAGGGTACTTTGACACAACCTAAAAAAAACCCAACCTCTGTGGGTTCCCAGTTGGGTGGTTCCCTGGAGGTCAGCAGCTCTTTGCTAACCTGATCAGACACAGTACCACACCTCCACCAATTGGAGAGGAAAGACAAAAATGCTATAAATCAAACCAAGACAAGCAAACAGAAAACTTTACGGGATAAAATTGGGTGAAAAACCAAATAATACGGGTAGAAACACTAGCAAAAAGGAAGTTCTAATTATTGAAAAAGGCAGCAATGGTAAATTCTATTTAAACTAGAAAAGTGGAGAATGAAAAGAAGGAAAAAAAGAAAGAAAAAAAAATCTGTATGGAAAAGTTTTAAATTAAAAAACAAAAGAAACAACAAACACACAAACAGACAGACAAAAAAACAACCAAAACAAAAGCAGTATATATATCTTGTTGAATATTGTCTGAGCAACAGGTGGTCTTCTGGGATATGAGATGTTAATCACAAGGTTGATATGACTGGAGGCCTCCACTGAGTTGTGAAACCCCACAGGGTGGAGACCCCAAATATCTCTTCAGCCCTCTTAAAAGGCACTTTAACCTTTTAAACTTGGCTAAGCAGAAGCTTTCCCAGGAAAGTTCTTATCGCTGCGATCACTTCTGAAGTGGCTATCCACTTACCCAGTGTGCCAAAACTGGTCTTACTCTGCCCCTGAGGGTTAAGGCTGTAAGGCAGCTCAGTCCCTGCCTTTAGGCTGCTCAGTCACTAGGTTACTAGCTCCCACCCGATCTTTGCTCTGTGACTCTGAGGGTGGAGCTTGCTGGGGCAGTTCTCTCACAATGGTTCCCTGTGGCCCACAGCCAAACACTATTAGCTCTGCCTGGCTTAGCAGCTCAGTCTGGGGCCCTAGACAACACACAAAGTTCTCCGCACTCCTGCTTAAGCTCTCCCCAAGGCAGTTCAACTGAGTGCCAAGTCCAAAAACACCAAAACAGTTTACAGGTAAGGCCTTTCCAGTAGCTGCCGACAGGATTAGACCGATTGAACACACGCAACCACTTGCCAGTTTTCCACTGTTTTTGTCCTCCTCTTGGGATCTGGAAGTTTCTCGCTGACTCCCTGTATCCTCAAAGGGATGATTATAGGCAGATCCCACCAGCCAGAGATGCCTGGAGTCTTATCTCCCCAGACTCAAGGTGCCCAGTTGCAGGGAAGCTGTTACTTGGCCGACATCTTGCTTTCACTCCAGGAACACATTATTCTTAATAAAGTATTTCACCAATGAGGAAAAATGTATCCAATGTGCTAAATGCTAATATGAAGCCAAAATATACACAATTGCATCCTCTCAGGAAAGAAAAAACACAAGTATAGTCTCACAAGGGGGAGAGATAAAGGGGGAGGGGGAAGGGGAGGACGGGTGATTTTTGAGATCTCATCTAATATGCCCAATGTGAGGGTGTTCACTATATCCCCTGGGCAAAGGGCTTAACTACAACTTGAACTTTACCTTAGAGATGAAAGCAATATAACCTAAACTTTTATACCCTCTTATTAATCAGAAATAAAACCAAGAGCCATTCTTACTAAGGTTAAATGATAACTGTGGTTCTGATTTGCATCTTTCTCATAATTAGAGATGTTGAGCATTTTTTCATGTCTATTTTGGTCATTAGACTACCTTCACTGGAAAAGTTTCTGTTCATGTCTTTTCCCCATTTTTTAATCGAGTTGTCTAATGTCTTATTGCTTATTTGCATGATTCTTGTTTTTAGTCTTTTATTGGATAAATAGCATGCAAATATTTTCTCCCATCCTGTATGTTGTCTATCCACTCTATTGCTTATTTCCTCAGCTGTGCAGGTGATTTTTAAATTTAATTAGGTTTCATTTATTCATTTTTGGTTGTTGCTGTGATTGCCTTTGGGATTTTCCTCATAAATTCTTTGCCTGATAATCCAGGAGTGCTCTGTTGATAAAAAGGAGTTCAGCAGTCTCCCTTCCCCTCTCCCATGACATGCCTTCTGCCATTTTATGATGCAGCAAGAAGACTCTCATCAGATGTCAGCCCCTCGATCTTGGACTTCCCAGCCTCTAGAACTGTGAGAAATAAACTTCTGTTCTTTACAAATTAAAAAATAAATAAATAAATAAATAAATAAATAAATAAATAAATAAATTCTTTGTCTAGGCTGATATCTCAAAGAGCGTTTTCAACTACTTTTTCTGGAATTCTTATAATTTCATGCCTTAAGTTTAAGTCTGTTATCTATCATGTAGTGAATTTTGTAAGTGGTGAGAGTGTGGTATGGATCTTGTTTCAGTTTCTCTATGTGGTTATCCAATATTCCCAGCACGATTTTTCCCCATTGTCTGTTTTTGTCTCCTCTGTAAAAGATCAGATGGAAATATTAGGATCATTTTAAATATGGGTTCTTTTGTCTAATACTTTGGTCTATGTCTTGATTTTTATGCCTGTACCATGCTGTTTTCATTACTATAGCCCAGTTGTATAGCTTGAATTATGGTAAAGTAATGCCTAATGATTTGTTCTTTTTGCTTAAGGTGACTTTTGGCTGTTTGATATCTTCTCTGCTTCCATAAGAAGCATAAAATTATTATTCCTAGATCTGCGAAAAATGACATTTGAATTTTAGTAAAAATTGTATTGAATCTATAAATCACTGTCGGTGATGTATTATAGACATTTTAACAATGTTGATTCTGTTGATCTGTGAGTATGGTATGTTTTTCCATTTGTTTACATCTTTGGTGATTTCCTTTCTCATTGTTTTGTAGTTCTCACTATAGAGATTTTCATCACCTTAGTTAAATATATTCCTAAGAATTTTTTTTTTTTGTCACTGTTGTGAAAAGTATTGAGTCTTCAATTTGAGTCTCAGCTTGATTGTTGTTGGTATATAAGAATGCTGGTGATTTATGTACATTGATTGCATGATCTGAGACTTCGCTGAATTTGTTTACCAATTTTAGCACTTTCTTGGTAGAATAGTCGGGGTTATCTAGATATAAGATCATATCATTCCCAAAGAGTAATAGTTAGACTTATTCTTTCCCTATTTAGATACCCTTGATTTCCTTCTCTTGCCTGATTGCTCTGGCTAGGACTTTCAGCATTATGTTGAACAGAAGGGGTGATTGTGGGCAACCTTGTCTTATTCCAGTTCTAAGCAGGAATGCTCTCCATTTTCCCCTGTTCAGTATGATTTGGCTGTGGTTTTGCCATATATGGCTTTTATAGTATTGAGTGCGTTCTGTCTATGGCTATTTTCTTGAGAGTTTTATCATAAAAGAGTGCTGAATTTTGTAAAGTTCTTCTTCTGTGTCTATTGAGAGTGTCATATGGTCTTTGTTATGCTTCTATTTCTATGGTAAATTATACTTATAGACTTGTATATGTTGAATCATCTTTGAATCTCTAGGATGAAGCCCATTTGGTTATTTTTTTGATGTGAAGCTTAATTAAGTTTGCTAGAATTTCATTGAGAATTTTTGCATCTATATTTATAGGTGATATTAGTCAGTAGTTTTCTTTTATGATGTGTCCTTTCCTGGCTTTGTCATTAAGAAGATACTATGTATTGGCTTTCTAGAATGTGTTGGAGAGAATTTTTTCTTTCTTTATGTTGTAAAATGATTTCTACAGTATAAATGTTAATTCTTGTAGGTCTGGCAAAATGTGGCTGTGAAACCATATGGCCTATTTCAATTTAGTCATTTGATATAGGTCTGTTCAGGAGTCATTTTTCTTCCTTCTTATTGAACTCAGGTAGATAGCGTATTTCCAAAAATTTGTCCATTTCCTTAATGTTTTCAAGTTTGTATACATAGAGATTTTTATAATATTCAGAGATGATATGTTGTATTTCTGTGTTATCAGTTGCAATATCTCCTTCTTCATTTCTGAGTGAGATTATTTGGTCCTTTGCTTCCTGTTTTTGTTTAATCTAGTGAGAGACCTGTCAATTTTGTTCATCTTTTCAAAGAACCAACTTTTTTCCCATTAATCTTCTGCATAATTCTTTTGTGATTGATTTCATTTAATTATGATCTGACCCTGGTTATTTCTTTCCTTTTGCTGGGTTTGGGACTGCTTTGCTCTTCCTTATCCAATTCTTTGTGACAATTAATTAGATTGTTGATTTTGATTGTTCTGTCTTTTCCATGTAGGCATTTATGGCAATACAATTTCATCTTCTGACTGTTTTTGTTTAGGTTCATGGGTTTTGGTATTTTGTGTCTCATTTGTAATTTAATTTGAAGAATCTTTTAATTTTCATCTTGACCCAATTATCACTCAGCAATAGGTTGTTTAGTTTCTATGACTTTGTGTAGAGATAATTGTTTCTATTGGAATTAATTTGTAGTTTTATTCCAGTGTTGCCTGAGAAGATACATGATTTAATTTCCATTTCATAAAATTTGTCAAGAGAAGTTTTGTGGCTTAGGATGTGATCTTTCTTAAAGAATGTTCCATGAGCTGATGAGAAGAACATATATTCAGTTGTTTTGGTTAGAATGTTCCATAAACATATGTCAGGCCCATTTTGTCTAGAGTACCATTTAAGTACATTGTATCTTTGCTTATTTTCTGTACCTGCCTCTTCTGTCAATGGGGTATTGATGTCCCTAGATATTGTGATGCTGCTGTTTATCATTTTGTTTAAATCAAATAAGTTTGGTTTATGAATCTTATTATGTCTTCTTATTGAATTGTTCCCTTCACCACTATGTAATGATCATCTTTGGATTTCTTTACTTTTGTTGGTTTGAAGTCTATGTTTTCTGATATTAGAACAGCTACTCCAGTTTTCTTTTGATTTCCATTTGCATGGCATATTGTTTTACATACCGTCACCATGAGAATGAAGGAGTTCTTGTGGGTTAGATGTGTTTCCTGGAGACAATAGATACTTAGCTTGTATTTTTTCATGTAGTCTATGTCACTTGAACAGGGATTCAAGCCATTCACATTTATTGAAAGAATTGATAAGTGGGTGATATCTGTTTGTCTTATTGTGTAGATCATTATTGCTTTCTTTTTAATCTTTTGAGCCATTGTGGTATCCTGGCTCTAACTTTTAGTTCTTGGGTGGTTTTACATTGGTGTTTATCTATTGTATTGGTTTGTATACAATGTATTTCGGAGTACTTCCTACAGAGCAAGTCTGATCTTCACCAGTTTCCTTAGTGTTTGCTTGTCTTAGAAAGTCTTTATAGTTTTCACATACAAAAACTTAGATTTGCAGGATACAAACTTCTAGGCTGACAATTATTCTATTTGAGAAGACTGAGAATAGGATCTTAGTCCCTTCTTGCTTCTAAGGTTTCAGTTGAGAAGTCTGTAGTTAGTCTAATGGGATTTTCTTATTAGGTTGCCTGATGCTTTCACCTTATGGTTTGTAGGAGTTCCTCCTTAGTGTTAGCTTTGGCCAATCTAAAGATCATATGTTGTGGTAATTGCCTCTAGGGTATGAATCTCCCACTGTCTCTGAGATTAAACTTGGTATGCCATTATTCAAACAAAATATAGTCAAAAATAAGAAGCAAAATACTGCTTCAGAAGAAAAGGAATCTGCACAAAATCTCCAGATACATGAAAAGTCAGAGTAAAAAGATACCTCTCAAAAGAATATAAGGAATCTGTACCAATGGAAACCAACAAAATAAGAATATTAGAATAACTGATAAAAAATTTTGAATATGGATTATAAGGAAACTCAATGAAATACAAGAGAAAATAAAAACTCAACACAAAGATACCACCAAAACAATGCAGAACAATACAAAACACAGTGGAAATCCTTAAGAATAGGCTATGTCAGACAGAAGAAAGAACCTCAGAGCAAAAAGATAGCACTTTTGAATTAAATCAATCAGTCAGCAAGAAAGAGCAGAAATATGAGGAAAAAACTAGGCTTGTAAGAAATTTGGAATTATATAAAGAGGCCTAACATAAGAATCATCCCTGAAGGTGAAGAAGAAAATATACAAGGGCTGGAAAACCTCCTGAGGGAATGCTTGAGAAAAATTTCCCAGGTCTTATTAGAAATGTGCTCCAGGAAGACATTTATTTCTCTGCAGCCTTTAAATCCAAGTAAATTATTTTTCTTAATATCATCCTTAGAAAAGCAATAGCAACAACAACCCCCTCACACATAAACTTGTGATTTCTTGAATGAGAAAGGAAACTGAAGATATTAATACAAGATTGAAAACAGCCTGTATGTCTTACTGGTCCTTGTTAAAGTTGGTGCACAATTCAAGAGAGAAAAATATAGTTTATATCTGACTATATCATTGAATATGTATGTAAATCATTTATGCAATGTTTTCTTTATTGATAAGAATTTATTAAAAAAATGTTTCCTATGATATTTTAAATTTTAACCATATAATACTCAACTAATATTCCTGTTTGCAAAAGGATACTTATATTTAAAATAAGTAGCTTCAACAGTAAATTGCAAATTGCTAATAAATGATTTGGTTGGAAAGCATATGATATGAATATTTCTTAAGTATGATTTTAGGCCCTTCAGGTCTAACAATCATCAATACAGGCTTTCTTAAAATATAGTCATGTGCTGAATAATGACGTTTCAGTCAACAATGGCCTGGATATATGACAGTGGTTCTTCACTATAATCTCACTATAATATGAGATTATAGTGAAGCTAAAAAAGGCCTATTGCATATGGAATTTGTAGCTATCATAATGTCATAGTGCAATGCATTATTCATATTTGTGCTGAAGCTGGTATAAACAAACTTACTGTATTACCTGTCAAGTAAGAGTCTACCACATACAATTACAAACAGTACATAATACTTGATCTTGACAATGAGACTATGTTGCTGGTTTGTGTAATAACTATGCAATACTTTTAATGATTGTTATAGAATGTACAAGTCTACTTATAAAGAAAAGGTTAACTTTAAAATATTGACAAGCAGGTCCTTCAGGAGGTGTTCCAAGAGACATTATTGTTATAGGAAATATCAGCACCATGCCTGTTATTGTCCCTAAAGACCTTCGGTGAGTCAAGATGTGGAAGTGAAACAGTGATATTGATCCTGACCTTGTGTAGGGCTAGGCTAATATTCGTGTCCTTATTTAGAAAAAATAGTGAAAGTAACCATCCTCTGCACATTATTACTGAAATGATTTAACCAAACCTAACTCCATGTAAAATACTTCAAGATTTCCCATCACACACAATATAGCCCAACCTCCTTCAAGTGACACACAGTCATATTTTTCTTCCCTAATTTCTTACTGCCTTGAGTATTGCCCACTGCATAATAGGAACTAAATAAAATCTGGTAAAATCCATACAATGTAATATGTACCCACTGAAAATATTTATAAAAGAACATTTTAATTAGGTTGGGAAATGTTGATCAGTGTTTGTAGTCTAAAAAGCAGATTAGAAGTAATGGTAGTGAGTTGATACAATAGGGACCCCCATGGGTGGAGTCTGTGGCTCAGTGAGTAGGTCGCAGGCCCCATATACCGAGGGTGGCAGATTCAAACCCGTCCCCAGCCAAACTTCAACAACAACAAAAAAAATAGCCAGGTGTTGTGGCGGGCGCCTGGAGCCCCAGCTACTCGGGAAGCTGAGGCAAGAGAATCACCTAAGCCTAAAAGCTGGAGGTTGCTGTGAGCTGTGACACCATGGCACTCTACCAAGAGTGACAGAGTTCCCCCCCCCAAAAAAATAAATAAATAAAAAGGGCCCCCCAAAATATTCTCTCCCTTAAAAGCAGCTAAACAACAAAAAGTAAAAAGAAATAAAAGACTAAAACTTATTAAATAAAGATGTAAAAAAAATGTTTTTTTGGACAGCTATATAATGTGTTTTAAGGTAAGTATTTTAAAGAATCAAAAAGTTGAAGAAACAGAACATTTTTAACATTTTTAAAGTAAAAAATTCACAACAATAAGGTTTAGTTATTATTGAAGAAAGAAAACTATTTTTATATAAATTTAGGGTACCCTATGAGTGTAGTTATAAAATATACATTAGTGTATAATAATTCTCAGAGCTTTTCACATTCACTCACTACTCATTCACTGCTAACTCAGAGCAGCTTCCATTCCTGCAAGCTCCATTCATGGGAAGGACCCTCTATGGCTACTATGCAGCTATCCTAATTTATAACCTTTAATAGTTTATTTTTTCTGTACCTTTTCTATTGTTAGGTATGTTTAGATCCACAAATATTTACTATTGGGTTACAATTGCCTACAGCATTTCCTACAATAGCATGCTGGTTTCTAGCTTAGGAGTGACAGGCTGTACCGTATAGCCTGGGTGTGTAGCACAGCAGGTAATACCATCCAGGTACATGTAAATATCCTCTACGATCTCACAATGACAAAAGGGTTCTGAGATACATTTCTCTGAACCTATTCCCATTGTTAAGCTATGCATCATCATACTGTGAGAACTGACAGATGAAATAGAATGGTTTCTGTTCAGTTTTAATTAGAGATAAGATAACGTTAATTTGGTTCTTCAGGGGAGTTATTGTAAGCATGACTGTACTCCTCTAACCTGGACCCTAATTTGTGTGTATAGTGTTAGTAGCTAAAAGGTGCTTGGCTACAGGCCCAGGTTTGTAACCAATTCTTCCCAGTGTAATAGCGATTAGGTATTATAATTCACTTGGCTCTTACTCTCATGCTGTTTCTGGCTGGAATTCTCAATTCAAATTAAATAGTGGTGATGCATAAACTTTTGAAGATTTGTAGATATGGATAAAACCTCCATTAGGTCAGGCTCTTATCTATAGTTTTTTTCTGACTTGCCTGAGAACTTTATACCTAAGCTCACTAGAAGATCAGGAAAAAGTAATTAATAATTAAATTAGAAATGAGAATTTTTTTCTACTGTCAGTAGGTGGACTAGGTATTACTACTTTGAAATAGTTAAATTTACAAAATTTAGGGTGGGTGCGGTGGTTCATGCCTGTAATCTTAGCACTCTGAGAGGCTGTGGTGGTTGAATTGCTTGAGCTCAAGGGTTTAAGGCCAGCCTCAGCAAGAGCAAGACCGTATCTCTACTAAAAATATAAAAACTTGCCGGGTTTAGTGTGGCATGCCTTAATCCTAGTCTTCAAAGGCTGAGGCAAGTTGCTCAAGCCCAAGATAGTTTGAAGTTGCTGTGAGTTATAATGCTCTGGCAATCTACTCAGAGTAACAGAGTGAGACTCTATCTAAAAAAAAAAATTACAAAATTTAAAAGGATTATCTACTTTATGACAGTGACTATTGCTATCCCAAAATATGCATTAATTGATTATATTATGTTATAAATCATTACCTATAATTGACCAAGTTTCACCAAATATTTCCTAAATTTAACTAAAATCACTATCGAGAAATCAAATTTGAGAAAGTTTGAGGTATGAAGGAGGTCTGGAAAGTATCCAGCCATGTAGTGTGAAAAATAGTGTCAACAAAGGCTGAATATTTTCTGCACAGCTCTCCTATATGACTGATAATTAACAATGAAGATATATAAAAGGATTTCTAAGGCTTTAGAATAGTAGATTCTTGTTGCATACATCACTGCTTCTTGGCTTTTAAATTGCAACACCCAGTCCCTATAAGCCATGTAGAAATGAAGAGATGTCACAATGGCCTTGTAAATCAAATCAAGTAAGATCTTTTGAGTGATGGGAAAAAAAAAATGAATTTGGGCAAAAATGAAATCTCTAGTGGATTTATTATATGTGTTGCTACTATTGTACACAACCTGAAATCTACATGTGAGATCTTATAAGGTGAACTAAACACTAACCAGACATTCTAGTTCTTTTTAATATGCTGTAAGAAAACGTGTTTCAAGGAAATTTACTTCTTGGCGAAAAGCCATTTTTCCCCATTTATACTAT
Organism: Loris lydekkerianus; assembly: GCA_963574355.1. Taxonomy (NCBI): domain Eukaryota; kingdom Metazoa; phylum Chordata; class Mammalia; order Primates; family Lorisidae; genus Loris; species Loris lydekkerianus. The sequence goes on from CAUYPK010120443.1 coordinate 11,651, forward strand.
TTGGGTCTCTGCTTATTCATGGGAATGGTTCTCATGCCAGGACCATATGCCATTTGAGGAATACCACGTCTCTTGATCACAGTGAAAGCCAAATTAAAATGTCGCAGACAATGCCACATACTTTTTGATTTAAAAAACATATGCAAGTTTGGGCATGGAATTGTCTTATGAATGAAGTATTGACTACTTTGTATGGACACAATAAAGACTGGCATGTTCTCTTAATGAGAAGCCTGAAGAAGTGGACCAGTGAATTAAGGGATTCCACTATTCTTCTTTGGAGATGATTCAGAAACATAAAATGTGTTCTTCTGGTTAATGCTTTTCAAATATTGAGCTATATAATAGTGTATGAGTTATCTAGAACCTTCAAACTAACTTTTTGCTTACCACAGTCTTATTAAAATGGTATTGTTTCACTTAACTAAAGTACTTAAATATTGTTTAGGACAGATTTACATGTAGGTTGGAAAACAAAACTCTTGGCCCTTGTCACATTTCAATGAACCCATAAGGAGATAAATGGATAGTGGTTTGATTCTATTCTCAACCTAGTATCCTAGCATAATTAAAAGTAAAAACATATTCTGAGGTAATAGTTTCTTCTGCATTCTCACTGTTTCCTGCCTGAAAACATGTGTATTCTAATTGTAGGACTCTTGTGAAAACTTGGGAATGTAGAAGAAACCGTGTATAACCTGAGGATGTGTTTTTATTTTTAATTATTCTAGGACATTGGGTTGAGAACAGTATTGAGCAGCTGTCCTTTTATCTCCTCTCCTTCTAGGTGAAGTCTAAGTGAAATAGAAGACTGTTAAAGACTAGGGTCTGTTTTCTGAAACTTGGCTATAAAAAAGTTTCTGGCAAAAAAGGATTTGCAATTCCTAATAACCGCTGTCCACTCCCCCAAATGGCAAAGCGAGTTCAGAAGCACCAGTCACAACCCTAAGCTTGAGAAGCTCTCAGGACCATTAACCTACCACCATTTTCCCCACTACTCAGTCAAAACACTACTGTTATCACTGAGTTAAAGACTTCAGAAAGTTTTCTTGAGAATCTTTTTAACCACAAAGCCCTCTCAAATGGAGAATGCTCATTCTTTTAATCAATCCTTTCTTCTAGAGATAAAAGTCAGGGTTCATTTTCTTCACTTCATTTTGCCATTCTTAGACTTGTTCTTTTATTACTGGACTTTTAGGTTGCAAATTCTCTCATTTATATTTGGTCCTTTAAGGAATTCAAGATAAATCATTGGTATTCAAAGATGACATTTACATGTAGTGGAAAGGCTTTTTTTTTTTTTTTTTACTTCAAATACCATTGTCAACATCGGTATCTATTAATACAACATCCTCATGAATGAGTCATTTAAAAACTGGAATTTTGTGCACCAATGACTTTATCCTTTATTCTAGTGTTTACTTTCTTAATTTGACTTTGCATATGGATCTTATAATTTTCCAGAAATGTTCCCCTTCTTAAAAGTTAACCCTCACATTAGTTATTGCTTTCCTTCTTCTGTTCCATACTCTTATTCACTCGGAATCTCTTTTATGTTATTGGGCTCTCCACTGCTCAGGACCTGGAAGTCATTTCCTAACCCACTCACCTAAAGTTCTATACCTTTACTCTTTGCCATGGCATCCTAGCTAGTTACCAGTCTGAGTTATTCCAATTATGTATTTTTTTGCTATTGTTTTCTTGGGCTGTATTGCTGTCAGATAAAATACTATAATCGTGCTAATTGATAATGGAACATTTTTATGGGTCTGCCTCAATTGAATTTTCAAACTACTCAAAACTACTTGCACTTACCATTTTGTTCTGGAAAACTATGAATAACATAGAACTTTTCAATTTTCCCCCAATAATTTTAAAAGCCTTCACTTGTAAAGTCATTTTATTTTCATTTTTGAAAAGTTACATCCCTTTCTATCCCAAAATTTTGTGTATTTTTGTTTTTATATCTTATTATCTGTATTAAACTAGCTAGAGATATGTTTGTTATTATTTTCTACTTTTTCTGTTTCTAACTTATTTAAGTCTACTATGTATTTATTTATTTATAGATGGATAGAATTTCACTGTCACCCTGCTCCTAGCTCACAGCACTCTTTATACTCCTGGGCTCAAGCCTCCCTGTCTGGGACTACAGGTGCCCTCCATAATGGTGGGCCAATTTTCAGTACACTTTTAAGTCTACTTTTTAAATCATTTTTTTCTGCTTTGTTTAGGTCTGCTTTAGTTCAATTATTTTTCTGAGGTCTGCTTTGGTTCAATTATTTTCATACTTTTTTTTTGTTTCGAAGACAGAGACTCACTTTGTCGCCTTCGGTAGAGTGCTGTGGGATCACAGCTCACAGCAACCTCTAGCTCTTGAGCTTAAGCAATTCTCTTGCCTCAGCCTCCCAAGTAGCTGGGACTACAGGTACCCACCACAATGCCCATCTATTTTTTTTGTTGCAGTTTGGCTGGGGTTGGGTTCGAACCAGCCACCCTCAGTATACAGAGCCCATGCCCTACTCACTGAGCCATAGGCACTGCCCATACTTTTTGTTTAGTAATAAAACACTTACAATTCTGTGATAACTATAGCAGACTTTTATGTTTTTACATGTCCTGTCCTCATTTTTTAGCAGTTTCTAATTAAACTAAACATTAATCTTTTATTTCCTGTTTAGAGTAGAAACAGGTTGTGATGTTATAAAATATACCACTGGCTTGTTTATTAGTGTTTAAACTGTTTGTAAATTTCCAGTTTTGTTACATTTGATGAGGGAATGATAAGTATGCAACTTCAACTTTTCAATGCAGCAGATTGAGTTGATGAGTTAGGTGTTTTAGTACATACCACTTGTTCTCAAAACACAACCTTTCCTACACACAAACATACAAGCTGAAAACACAAGGAAATCATAGATAAATCTTAAAAATATAATTATGGATACAAGCGAAGGTAAGGAATGTCTGCTTCATAGATGATATCATGTATTCCTCATGACATAGGCAACCAAAAGCTACTAATTGAATTCTGGAAAAATCCTACATAAAACAATGACTACTTGAAGAGTCTGGAGATAAACAAAAACAGGTAAATGATGAAGGGGAATTAAAACAGTAATTGAGTTACTTGAACAGTAACTGGCAATATGTGAGTTTCCTGGGTTTTGTCTTATTTTGTATTTTTTGTAAATCTGCCTTGAGTGTGGTCAGCAATTGCTAAGCTGTATGGCATAGACAGCTAAAATTCTGGTGGAAACAGCAAGCCCACTATACTTCTGGCTGGAGAAACTACAGAAAGGGGCCCAAGTAACGAAGGGCACTGAACAGTAAGGGATGAATGCTGGAGGAAAGGGAGATGGAGAAACTTTCACAAATAAGTTTATTTATGAAATCTACCCAAGTTTCAGGCTGATCACTCAATCAGTCATGCTTGAATGTGTAATACATGCTTTGATACTGAACCTCAGCAACTGAACAATGATTTAAGCTACAAACTGGAAGAACAGTGTGGAACTTAACATTTGTGTTTGACAAAGTTAATGTCCTTCCAATACAAAAACACTAATGTTCTTCAAGAAACAGTAACAGAATCCAGAGCCACCCTAATATAACTTGTACAATGACCAGGACATAATCCCAACTTGATTAATATAAAAGGAAGTGGAAAAATTTTCAGGGAAATATCAATTTATAGATTCACTCCCATGAGATGATCCAATATCAGAATTATCAAACAAGAACTTTAAAACAACTCTATTTTTTTTTTTTTATTAAATCATAGCTGTACAATAATGTGTTTATGGGGATGGGGTACAATGTGCTGGTTTTACATACAATTTGAAATACTTATAACATACTGGTTAACATAGCCTTCACTGCACTTTCTTAATTATTGTGCCACATCTACGCCAACATCTGTATTTTTGGGATTTTGTGATGTGGGCTAATCTTACTGGAGTTAGATGATATCTCAAAGTGGTTTGGATTTGCATTATTGAAAGTCTTAGCCATTGCAATCAGGCAAGAGAGGGCAATCAAAAGTATCCAAATAGGATCAGAGGAGATAAAACTTCCACTCTTTGTAGATTATTATGATTGTATATCTGGAAAACCCCAGGGACTCAACTACAAAACTCTTAGAAGTGATCAAGTAATGCAGCAGCATCTCAGGTTACAAAATCAATACTCACAAATTGGTAACCTTTATATATGTCAACAATAGTCAAGCTAAAAAAAAAAACAGTCAAGGACTCTATTCCTTTTATAGTAATGCCAAAGAAGATGAAATATTTGAGAGTTTACCTAACAAAGGATGTGAAAGATCTCTATAAAGAGAACTATGAAATGCTGAGAAAAGAAATAGCTGAAGATGTTAACAAATGGAAAAACATACCATGCTCATGGCTGGGAAGAATCAACATTATTAAAATGTCCATACTACCCAAAGCAATATACACTTTTAATGCAATCCCTGTTAAAGCACCACTTTCATACTTTAAAGACCTGGAAAAAATAATACTTCATTTTATATGGAATCAGAAAAATCCTCAATTAGCCAAGACATCAGAAACAAATTAGAAGGAATCACGCTACCAAACTTCAGGCTATACTATAAATTTATAGTGATCAAAAAAGCACGGTACTGGCACAAAAATAGAGAGGTAGAGGTATGGAACAGAATAGAGAACCAAGAGGTGAACCCAGCTACTTATCATCATTTGATCTTTGATAAGCCTATCAAAAAAATTTAGTGGGGGAAAGACTCTCTATTTAACAAATGGTGCTGGGTGAACTGGCTGGTGAGCTGTAGAAGACTGAAAGTGGACCCACACTTTTCACCATTAACAAAAATAGATTCTCACTGGATAAATGATTTAAAATTAAGACATGAAACGACAAAAATACTAGAAGAGAGTGTAGGGAAAACATTTGAAGAAAACAGCTCTTATAGATTGAATTACCGTATATACTCGAGTATAAGCCAAGTTAATTTGTGCCGAAAAACTCGGCTTATACTCGAGTATATAGGTAATTGTAGTTCTACCAAATACATTAAAGTTCTAACTACCAGTATCTGTGAATGTTTTCTTATTTACAAATAAGATTCTTGCAGATGACCAAGTGAAGATGACATCATTAGGATGGGCCTTACTCTAATATCACTCTGTACTTATAAAAAGGTAAAATTTAAACTCATGGAGGGAAGGTGATATGAAAACACCTGAAGAACATTATCTACAAACCAAGGAATGCCTAATGCTACCAGAAGCTAGGAAAGAGGAAAGAATGGGATTATCCCTCACAGTCCTCAAAAGGAACCAACACTGCTGATATCTCGATTTTGGACTTTCAGCCTCTTTAACTGTAAGATGATTCATTTTTTGTTGTTTAAACTACCCTATTCATGGTACTTTGTTATGGCCCCCTAGGAAATTAATACAGCAAATAATAAAACTATATTTAATGGGTTAAAGAAAAAGGTCTCTAAATCGATGGAAAAATATAGGCAATCTTGGCAGATAAAGTATAAAAAATAAACCTAGTGGACATTTGAAAATAGAAAAGTGCAATATCTGAAATAGTGATTTTGTCAGATGATGACAAAAGCAGAACCAAGATGACAGAAGCAGGGAGCAGTGAACTTTATCGTAAGAAAATGAAATGTATCCCCTCTGAAGAAGAAAGAAAATAAATAATCAGACCCTCGGAAACTCGTGAAACCACAACAAAAGCTATAATATATGGGTAATGAGCATCCCAGAAGAGGAAGAGAGAATGGAACTAAAAATTATTATAAGAATAATGGCTGAAGACTGAAAACTTGGTAAAACTGATCAATAAGTTTAGCAAACTCTATGTAGAAGGGAAAAAAAAATCAAAGAAAGTTACTCCTACATATTTTAAAATCAAACTATGTATAACCAGAGATAAAGTAAAAACATGCAAACAACCACAGAAAAACAATACAGCCTATACAGAGGAAGCTGATTTGAGTAATCACAGACTTTTTATCATAAAGTAGGGGCAGAACACAGTGGAAGACCATTTTTCAAGGATAAAAAGAAAAACAGTAAAACAAAATTTGTATAGCAAGAAAATTATCTTCAAAAATGAAGACAAAACAAATGTGTTTTCAAATAAAGAAAAATTAAGACGATTTGTTACCAGCTGTCCTGTGCTACAAGATATCATCACAGAAAGAAAAAAGATGATAAGAGAAAGTTGGATTTTCAGGAATAAATTAAAAGGATAGCAAATAGCACATATTTAAATAAACATAAAATACCATCTCCCTTAGTATTTTAAAATACATGGCACAATTAATTGAAAAATTATAACCTTTTGGGCATTATAATGAATGTAAACATAACATGAAAATCAATAGCATAGGGGAATGAGGGAGCCGGGAGGGAAGAGGAGGAAGGGGGATGGGAATCATGGTGTACGGCACACCTACTGGGGCCAGGACACAATTATAGGAGGGACTTTAACCTAACAAATGCAATCAGTGTAAACTAATTCTTTGTACCCTCAATGAATCCCAAACAAGTAAAAGAAAGAAAGAGAAAAACAATAGCATAAAGGTCAGCAGCAATTATTGGTAAAAGAATTTTTTATTATTTTATATTATAATAATAGCTCTGAACAGCCTTAGATAAGTTAAGAAATGAATACCGTCATCTCTAGCACAACCACTAAAATAAATCCTTCCCCTTCTGTGGGGAGAACCTGGACTTCCACCTTTCACTGGACTTTAATGGGGCATGTCCCCCTTTGCCCATTTGAACCAGGTACGAGGTTTGCTAAATCACATATTTAAATTAATATCTAGGGTTTTGTAAAAATCAACATGTCCAGGTTTTATAGTTAAATCAATGTCCGTTGACTGTAGTAATTGTTATGTTTGGTATTGTGTGCATAACCTTAATATTTTCTCTTTGTTTGCTTGTTATTTACTTCTCTTTTAATCCCGTTCTTTATAAAAAGAGTTCTATATTGTTGGGTTATTTTTCCCTCTTATAATTTGGAAAGTACATTCTGTTGTTAACTAGACTGTCTTTCCAAACAATTTCTAATTGAAGCATAATTTGCATAGAGCAAAATTTACTTTTCTTGGAACATGGCTCTATGAGGTGGTTTGTGCAAATGCACACTGCTAAGTAAACACTGCCACAATCGGGATATAGAAGAGGCCTATCACCTGAAAATAAAGTCCCCTGTTGTCCCTTTGTAGTCAGTCACGTTCCCCCTCGCTGTCCTGCCATGGCCAGTCTATTTTTCATTGCTACGTCTTGCCTGTAAATGAATTCCTACAGCAAGTTGCTTTTTGACTGTGCCTTCTTTCACTTAGCTTTACACATTTGAGATGGCGGGTCCTGTGTTTGTGCGTCGATATTTGTTCCTTTTTTAACTGATGAGTCGTATCCCCTGGAATGAATGTGCAGGTTTACTCACTTACCAGTTTAAGGACGTTTGGATTATTTCTAGTTTATGAATGAATAAAGCTGCGATAAATATTGATATAGAGATTTAAAAAAAAAAACATTAATTTCAGAAAAGTTTTAAATTTTAGAAAAGTTAATTTAGTGCAGAGGGTTCCCGTATACCCCATACTCGTTTCCTCTATTATTAACACATTCCATTAATAGACTACACTTGTCACAACTAATGAACAAATATTGATACTTTGTTATTAATTAACATTCATACTTCTTTCAAATTCCCTTACCTTTCTACTTAATGTCCTTTCCCTTCCAGCTTACTGCATTCAGCTGTCATGTCTCCTAGGCTCCTGCAGGCTGTCACAGTTTTTCAGATTCTCTTTGTTTTTCATGACCTTGATAGTTTTAAGGAGAAAGGAAGAGATATTTTATTGAATGTCCTTCAATTTTGTTTATCTGATTTTTTTTTATGGCTAGATAGGGATTATTGGGTTGTGGGAAAGAAGACAATATAGCTAAAATTTTATTTCTCATCACGTTATATAACAGATACTGATTGTTAGCATGATTTATTTGTAGTCTCTTGGCTTGTTTTTAATTACTACAAAGTTTCTCTTTTTTTCCTCTTTCTGTATTATACTTTTTGGAAATGAATCATATAAGGGAGCCACATATAGGGTAATGTGCTTTGCCCCTTAAATGGGGGTGTATCTACATTTAAAAATTAGTTTTTTTGCACAGGAAATTTGCCTGTTCTCTCTCATTTATTTATTTATTGAGCCATTTATTTCTGGCAGTGTGAACTCACAAATATATTTCATACTTCCAGTTATTCACTATCACATCATCTTATTGTCCATACATACCACTCCAGCTTTAGCCCGGGGGGACTCTTCTCACTAGCTCCTGTTCCCCTTTGTCATATTCCTGTTACTGACCTTTTTTCTCTTTATTTTCCTTTTCAAATTTGCTTGTTTTCTGCCACTATAAAATAGTTTACCCTATATACTTGAGTATAAGCCGACCCGAGTATAAGCCGACCCCCTTAATTTTACCCTAAAAACTGGGAAAACTTAGTGACTCAAGTATAAGCCAAGGTGGAAAATGCAGCAGCCACTGGTAAATTTCAAAAATAAAAATATATACCCAAAA
>CAUYPK010120444.1:0-16199 GCA_963574355.1 Loris lydekkerianus
TTCAGTCAACCTAAGACAGGGACCAAACCATTGATGTTTGTATCCCCATGACGGGTAAGACTGAAACTGCAAGAGCAGGCAACCTAAGACAGGGGCTATGCTTTTCTGCCATACAAAAAACAAAAGAGGGAATTGTTGGGCCCTGCCATGTGACTGAGGCCTAGTGCAACTTCCCGAGCCTGACTAGAAGTAATCCATCGAGGTACTTCTGCATAGCAATGACTCAGCAAGGCCTGGCCTGAAACTGCCTGTACCTAGATACAGCCAATGTGGTACCATGCCACTGGCCCGACCCTGTCACGGACCTTATCCCCCTTGCCTTCTTTCCCTGCCCCTTCCCCACGCTCTATATAAGCGGCTGCTTGACACAATAAAGTAATAAAGTTGAGTTCCTGCTTAAAAAAAAAAAAAAAAAAGAAAAGAAAAGAAATGAAATCAGAAAGGAAGAGCAAAGAGGGGGAAGGAGGGAGGGGAGTGGGGCTTTGGTGTGTGCCACACCTTTTGGGCGCAAGACATGATTGTAAGAGGGACTTTACCCAAAAATGCAATCAGTGTAACCTGGTTTATTGTACCCTCAATGAATCCCCAACAATAAAAAATAAAGAAATGAAAAAAAAAAAAAAAAAGGATGCATTTGTACAGATGTTTGCTTGTCCATACAGAATAATTCTGAAAGGTTCCATCTGGCAATAGTTCATTGTACCCTCAATGAATCCCCAACAATAAAAAATAAAGAAATGAAAAAAAAAAATAAAGTTTCTTGAATATTATACTAAACACCTTGACATGCATTCTATTATGTAATTCTCATCTTCCTGATGACAATATAGGGAAATGAATAGTACTATCAACATCTTAAAGGGGAGTAAATCTATCTTTTAAAATGTTGAAATAAAATTGCCAGAGCTGAAGCATCATAATTGGCAGAGCTGAGATTCTACTTCCCTTCAAAGCTCAGCTAAACCATTCAATTTGCGAATTGTGTTATTAAAGAAACCAGAAATATTAACCAAAAAAAGAGGCTTTCTAGAACTGAAGAAATAAGATGGGTATCTTAAAATATATTTGGGGAATTTAATGAAAAAAGGGCAACATCCTTAATTTCTTTATCCATTGGATAAAAGTGGTTTAGAAAGCATATTTTGGCTTCTATAATTGCTTTGTGATTATTAAACCATCTCAAAAAAATTTAAAAGATATTTTCTTTAGTGGGGATAGTCCTTAGCAAACATAAACTGAAAGGTTATTTTTTGCAGGTAGTAAAATTTCTGTGTGTGGTGGGAGTGATGTAAGGCATAGATCATAAAATTAAATACAATGATTTTCTGGTTACTTGACATAATTGTATTGATAAAATACCTGAGTACAATTTACCTCTCATTCTCAGCACATGTCTATTAAAAAGAATGTAAAAGCTTTCTTAGAGAAGAGAACTTTCAGAAATTTTACAGTAAAGAGAACAATAATTAGACAGAATAGACCTAGAAATATAAGCACTAACATCATGAAAATTAATATGTTCAATGATCTAATTTAAATAAATATGCTCAATTCAACTATGGAAACAATCTCGAATAGTTTTAAACATCCGACTGCATTTTAAAAGTTTTATAGAAACTTAATTCTTTTCAGCTTTGGCAACTCTACCATAGTAATCAATACCAATGATTTTCTGTGAAGAAAATATTAAAGCAAACGGTAACACTTCTGCAAGCTAACAAAAGACTATGACTATCATTTGCATTTTATAAATACTTTTTTCAACTTGAATACATAAAATAAGTGTATTAGAATAGCACAATTATTACCAGAAAAGATATATTTTGTTCAAAATGCCATAATGAAGAGAAAATGGGGCAAAAAGGATGAAATATATGAGAACATATTCTTTCAAAATATAAGTAATAAATGAATCAGAGAGATGGCTTTTTGTCAATTTAGGGCCTTAGCATGTTATTAAATATAACACAGTGAATCGGACGATAGAAAGCGTATTTATAGATAAAATGATTTAAATTTATATTTACTGATCATGTTAGTAAGTCGAAGTACATTGATGTGAACGTATATTATAGAAATCAGACTTACTGCAGAAATCAATTTAAATTAATGAAAAAAGTTTAAACAAGGTTCCTTTTTAACACTTCCTTTGTAGAGAAAAGTTATATAGTAGCCCAATTTTATAACCTTAACTAATGTGAAAAATGCCAATTCGTCCATGTCTTACTTTACCAACATTTTCACTTTCATTTCAAGTGTTATATGAATAGTTGTGACAAATAACAATAATAAGAATTCATGAAGGGTACTGAAACATATCTTAATGTTTAACTGATTTCTAGGTAACTTGAATCTGGTCCAGTGAAAGGTCAGACACCTTCACAGCAGGTATACAGGTTAAAATTGTAATAACATATTTTGAAGACTCAATATATAATTCACAGTCCATGTAAGAAACTTCGAGAAAAATACCACCAGCCTAAGATTTTGTGACTTAATGAGCAACATATTTAACTATTTCACACTGACATTTTTCTTCCCTGAAGTTTTAGACTGACTGTTGTAGGTAAGGCTACCTTTTAAAAATTAAATCATTTATGTGATTTCTAAAAGTAACTCAGTAAATTGGGGACTGTGAGAGATCAAATAATATTCAATACACTGGCAATTACAGTGGTAGCATGTACTGAAAACTACTATGTTGAGATGAAGTTACCTTATCACCTTCAGAAAATGTGCTGCCATCCACAGCTCTTTTCCAAGTGATTTCTGGAACAGGCTCCCCTTCTGCATCACATATAAGTGTGACTTGACCGTTCTCATAGGTAGTTTCATTTTTAAGCTGTATTATATGAGGCTGTACTGTAAAGAATGTATACATTACTCAACCGGTATTAGAGAAAAATATTACTATTCAGACAGAAAAGCATGGTGGCCACTTAAGCTTACTTTAGCACAGTAGGGGATTATTAACTTTGTAGTAATGACAGTGCCATGCTTTACTTTATAGAAGTCCTAAGACAGTAGCAAAGTTCATGAGAAACATGAAAAAAATTAGAAAAGTAATGCTTATTTACCATTATAAAATTTTGAAGTGGCTTAGGAACCAACATACAAAATACAGTTCTTTCCAAAAGTTTACCAATTTAAAAGCTGTCTTACAATTTATTTCCATTTTTAAACCCTCAAATTAAAAATGTCTTCTATTAAAGCTACACATTTATATAAGTTTTAAATTGGCCATGAATTTTATGGACACCCTGTGAATACACACATGCATGCATACACATGCACGCACATATATATTATATATATTAAACATATATAGTGTTTACTTATTTCACAATTATTTCTAGAACTATAATAACAATTTCATCAAAGAAGGAAAATGATGATGGTATTGAATATGTAGTAAACATAATTATATAAAAATTTGAAAATATTTACAAAATAAATATATAAATGTCATTTACCTATATTACTCCAGTTTATTTATTGTGACTGCAGTTTACTTAATTATATATCAGACATTGTTATAATTCTTTCTTTGCAATTATAATTTTTATAAAAGGAAAAACATTAGGTCCACAAATGCAAATGACCTTAATATTAAAAAGTCCCTGCATAAAATTACATACCACAGAATTTTGTTTTATGAACTCTGTCATCTTCATTTCTCAATTTTTTTTCTTTTTTGGACATTAAATAGATAAAATATAGCACATTATTTTAGTACAACCATTTTTTAAATCTTTTAATAATATTAATGAGGGAATATGAATAAGTTCTTAATCTTAGAAAATAACATTTCTATTCTGATATCAGAAAAACGTTTTAGCAATTCACTGGTTATTCCCTTGCCTTTAATGGACCCCATTATATTCTCACTGTATGCACATAATTTTGTGTCCAAAGAAACAAAATTTGTTCAAAATTTGTTACTACAAACAAGTGATTACAATAGTGACATGACGTGTAATATTTCATGGATTACTTTCGTATTGAAAGGATGAAAATAGGAGAAGCTTTTATCTCCTTGTTCTAAATTATGGCCACCCTGATAAAAAAAGATAAGTAAGTTGACGGTATTTCAGGTAAGCTCACTAAGATAGATTGTGAACATCCATCCTTTGGAATTATCTCTGACACTACCATTTTAAATTAATTCATTTATTTTTATACTGAGTCATATTTGCTTGGTGTTATAGGTTTCAGAGAAATACTGCTGACACATGTTAGGGGCTTTTTCATAATATTTAATAGTTTATTCTTCACTCTACACTAGCTATCTTCTTCAGGCTCTTAGCTTGACCTGCTTTTTAGCATTAAATATTTTTGTGGAAAGATAACCTAAACATGACCCTTCAAATTGACTTTCTGACACCATGATACCCACGATAATGTGTCACAGTCCTCTTTACCCAAAACTACTTGATTTATCCAGTTTCACTGTCTTCTTAGAACATCTTATTATTCAAATTTAATTTTTTCACTTTAATACATTTTGATATATCTGTTTATTTTTTGGTTCTAAAAATGCTTCCAAGTGACCACAGATAGCATATCCATGCAGATATCAGCATTCATCTGTGGCCAGAGTAAGGGGTACCTCGGCACCTGTGAGCTGAAACCATCATCCTTCTGCCTTTCACAGAATTTTCCTTTCTTCTGTTTCCCTCTTTTTGTTGTGAAAGCATTTTGATAATGACATTTTTTTTTTTCTGAAGACAGAGCCTCAAGCTATCACTGTGGGTAAAGAGCCGTGGCGTCACAGCTCACAGCAACCTCCATCTCCTGGGCTTAAGTGATTCTCTTGCCTCAGCCTCCTGAGTAGCTGGGACTACAGGCGCCCGCCACAATGCCCGGCTATTTTTCTGGTTGTAGTTGTCCTTCTTTGGCAGGCCCCAGGTCTGATTCGAACCTGCCAGCTCTGGTGTATGTGGCTGGTGCCTGAGCTGTTTGAGCTATAGACGCCATCTTGATAATGACATTTTTAAAGATAGTAAAACTTAGTGTATTTGACAATGTGTGCATATACTATAATGTTACTAGTACACATTTTTTAGTGTTATTCTGTTTAAAGAGAAAAATCATATCACAAGTACCACCAGCACAATGTTCTTTCTTCTTGCAAACATAAATGAAAGCTAAATAAATATATATTTTTCAAATACTAGTTTTATGTGATATGTAAGTTCTTTAAAAAAGGCAATATGGTTCTTAGTAAATATGGACAATATTTATATTTTATTTTAAAGAAAGAGAATATTTATAGCTAAAGGTCAATGTTTCAAAATTATAGCCTTATAGATCTACTCTTTTTCAAATATATTGAAAGTAAAACTAATAGCAAAAATTTGTCATTTAAAGATTTATGAAGATCAACAGCTATATAAAACACATTACCAATAACACTAGGTATCATTTAAGTGAATTTTCTTCCAGCTTCTCTTATGACTTAGCAAGTATGTTACAAAAATTTGCATGTGTAATTTTATGTAATTCTTAAGATAATTCTATCTGGAGCTAACAATTCAACATATATTATAGACAAGAAGAAACTGAGGTTTAATGATGAGTAGTTTAAAGAGTTTGTATAAATGACAGCAGAATCTGACTCAGATCTTCCTCCCGGCGTCACAGCTGTAACCACTGGGCTATACTTACCGAAGACTTGGAGGAAGGCCTGCTTTTCGTCTTCTCCTGCCTTATTGGTGGCCTTGCAGATGTAAGGACCTCCATCGCTATTGACTATGTTCCTGACAGTAAGTTCCGTATTGCTTCCTTTTAATATGTACTTCTCATTTTCTTCAATGAGCTTGCCCTTCCTAAAAAAGAAAAAAAGAGGTTCATCTTAGCAAATATGACCTTTGATATCTAGGTATCAACTATTTCATGGCTACTGTCATAGACAGAAAATGGCTGTGTTCCAACAAAAAGTATATTTTTAGGAGATCATTAATGCCTAAATATTAAAATTATCCCTGAAAATTATTCTAACTTTAATACAAAAATGACATTTGAGTTATGTTGAAATCTTGACAGTCAGACAAAGAAAGAGAAAAGCACATCAATCCAATTTTTACTTGCACGATTAGAACAATCATGCAAGTGATTTTTTTGTTGATTTTTAATTCCACCCGTACTTTAAATGTTGGTGAGCCAATACCTATTAAAAAATATGTTATTAACTAGCTTCCTGAGACAAATTTAAAATAATTTCTCTGGAAATTTCCTCTAAAGAAGTTTAAAATAAATACAATATAAATATATTACATGTATGTGCTCTCAGTGAAAGTGTAAGATGAGAGAATTACGTAAAAACACAACTAATTTGAGAAATTATGCTGTGCTGTATGTGATAATCTAACTCGTTAATGATGAGAAGAAATCGTTTTTATGTTTCCTCTTAGATACAAATAATTATAACTGTTTCCAAGTTCTTTCTGGACGGGCATTCTGTTCCAATTCTAGAAGTCTTCACAGCCCTTTAAAACAATCCCTTTCAATCATTTTTACTATGACCCACAGAAGTATTTTAAAAATATTAAAATATGAAATATCTCTATAGTTCTCCTTCATATTTTTGAAATATAATGTGCCTATACTTCACTTTGATTTTATTCTCCTTATTTCCCCTTTCTCCTCTTCTCTTTTTTTTTTTTTTTTTTGTCTCTTTTCCTTTATTTTTCTTATAGTAGTAACCTGGGTGACTGAATTGATTTTTAAGACTCACTGATGTAAAATGCTGAGGATCTGCTTCTTTCCCCGTTGTGGAGATATACTTATCCAAACAAGCTTAAATTTAAAGAAAAGAAATCCCCATGAATATTATTAAAAATCTTTCTCAGAATTACAGAGCTTTGTCTGCTACACTAAGCATTTCTCTAGTTAATTGTGGTTCCATTTTCCAGAAAAAAACAGTATATATACTATTATAATCCTTATTTTTCTGTCGCAATAGCATTTTTCTTCCAATTTCTCATGACATCTCTTTTTTTTCTTAAAGGGAAAAAAACATTTAGTAGTGTATCATGATGTGTGCAAATACTTATTAAGAAGAGTGATGGATTAAGAAGTTAGTGTTTATAAAATAATAATGATACATATACACTTATACTTTATGTACATATTCATCTTCTTCTCATTCCAATCTTCAACAATTATAAAAATGACATTTCTGCCTTCTGTCTAGAATTTGGTGTAAAGATAGGGCTTTTATCACAATTAATGATACAATATACTTCTCAATCTTTCAATGAAACCCAGTATTTGCTTCTTAATAATAACAATAGGAACAGTACACTAGATTGTAATGTATCAGACACTTCCCCCGTGTTATTTCCCTTATTAAATAAAATTAGTCTGTTGGCTTGCATTTCCTTCCTCTAGCCTCATTCACATATCAGATCACGAAAATTTATGTCCATCTTCACCTTTCAATTCACAAATGAAGAGACTCGGGCTCACACAGCAACATTAGCAGCAGATTAATTAAGTTCTTATGTTCTTTCTAATAAAGGTTTACCGCCCTACTTCATATGAAGGGTTGTGCTAACGTTTTGATGTAAAGCAAGTCAGTTGTGACTCCACATGAAGAATTCATAATCAGGTTGGCATTACAGAGGTTTATATTAATTCCATTAATGAGCTTATAATTTTTTTGAGGTATGGTCTGTTATAGTAGGAGAATAAAGAAAGGAAGATAACTTATAATCTGGGAATTTTCATTGGAAAATAAAAAAGTTGATTTGGCTTTTGAGGTAGATAGGTACATTGAGAAGAGATTTAGAGGAAAACACTATAAAAAGAATGTTCTCACTTAAAAATATCACTAAACATAATAAATAAGATGATATTCTTCATATCTCATACCCAACAATTGTGTTAGATAGAGCATGCTCCTACTGTTAGTTACATACAGCCCATTTTAATGTCACATCAAGGTCTGAAAATACCAACGTATTTGATACATTCCTTCAAGGTTATCTTTGAAAAATCAAACCACTTCAACTTTAAGTGCCTCTATTCCAAGTACAAGAAAATAGGAGTTAGAGTCATAAAATTAATGGAAACAATAAAGAATGAAGAATAATTTCATTTTGGACAACAATGAAAAAACAGTAATCATATTTACCCTCTTATTTTCAATGACGAAAACACCATCTACATACATACAATGGCAGTTTTTAATGCCATTGTCAACAGGTAGCACATGACAGTGGCCCCCAAGGGCACTAATGTTTATTGCCTGAAGATTCAGCTAAAGGTGGGAAAGGGAGAACCTGAACAGAGACAGGCAATGTACGTGGGTGGAAAGACAGCGTTCACAGTTGGAATAGTCCAACTGGCTAGGATTTGCGGTTAGAAAGTGTGAGAGAAGAGAGCTCCAGAAATACGAGTGCCGCAAATGCGTGCAGAGGGCCCCCAGCGCATCTTTCACTGAACAGTGATGACTGAGTGCCTGTCAGTGGGGCTTTCTCAAGCTGAAAAAGAATCATTAGAAAAGATCAAGTACAATAGCCACCAACACTTACATAGCCCCACGAGGAATTTGTATCTCAACTATCCAGAGTGAAAAGACCTCCGAAACATGGGGCTTTTTAATTATGTCCTTAGAAAAACATTGCCTTGGTAATGCAGACACATGAAGACTAGGTTGAAATTTGTTCTATATCCACCTAAAAGAATCTAAAGGGAAGCCTCAAGATGAAAAAACTTTTTCCACGTAACTCATCTGCATCTTTAAAACAAAGGAAAAGAATGCCAACATATGCAGCTCCCCAAAACATAAAATTATCAGTGCCAGGACCCAAACAAAAATTATCAATACAGCCAATAAACACAAAAATATGATCCATAAAAAGGAGGAAACCAAATAAAATTATATACTAATGATAGAAATACCATATTAGTGGACCTATTTGTTAAAACAGCTAGTAAAAATATATTGCAATATATTGAAGAAAGTAAAACATGAAAATGAAAAGAGATGAAAGGAGGGCATATAAAGGCCTTCCTCAAAATTACAGAAATATAAAGTAGAATGATGGACAGAAAACACTCTGGAGGGATTAAGAACAGATTAGACATTACAGTTAAAAATAGGAGCAACTTAAAGACAGAGCAAACTGAAAAGTGGAAAGAAGACTAAAACAAAGTGAGGTCTGGTATCGTTTTCATTATCCCTATAAATAATTTTTATAGTACAGATCTCATGCAGATAAATGTTTATGCCTACCATAATAAAGCTTTAAAAAAGATAAAACAAAGCTATGATTAACTCAACACTGAAATAGGTGCATTTATAAATGAAGCAGAAAAAAAAATAGAAATGAAAAAAGGATAAAGAAGATTTGAACAACACCATCAAGCAAATCGATGCATTTATTATTTAGAGATTTCCACATCCATTAATAGTGGAATACAGCTTTCCACTATTTCAAACTTACAAATGCACATAGAACATTTACTAATGTTTTTTACTAATGGGATTTTTTAATACAAATTAAAAAATAAGGCTCAATAAGATTAACTATATTAATTTCTCTAAAAAGTACATTTTCCTGACAAGTATGAAATTTAGTTAGGAATCAATGGTGAAAATATTTATGAAATATATCAAATACTTAGAAACAAAGTCATGTATTTTTAAGGAACCAATATCAAAAATAGCAAGGACATTTTAGGAAATATTTGACTTCAATGACAACGGTAACATGACAGATAAAAATTAGGAGGGAGTAATTAAAGCAGTGTTTACAGAGGAAAGCATGCTTACATTAGAAAATATGAAATGATTAAAGTCAATGATATGTGTCTATCTTTTTTTTTTTAATTTCTTTTTTTTTTTTTTTGTGTGTGTGTGTGTGGTTTTTGGTTGGGGCTGGGTTTGAACCCACCAACTCTGGTATATGGGACCAGCGTCCTACCCCTTTGAGCCACAGGCACCAACCAACAAGTGTCTATCTTAAGCAACTAAAAATAAGAAAAAAATTAAACACTGAGATGACAGAAAAAATAATAAACATAAAATCAGAAATCAATAAAATAAGAGAAAAACTCAAATGAACACAAAATGGGGAACAAGGGAGGAGGGAGAAGAGGTGAGGGATGGGGATGGTTGGGCTCCCACTTAGTGGGCACAGTGTTAGAGTGTATGGTACATCTTTTGGGGGCAGGACACAATTGTAAGAGGGACTTTACCTAACAATGTAAACATTGTAACCTAAATCTTTGCACCCTCAATTAACCTGAATCAATTAAAAAAAAAAAAATCTACTCTTAAATATACTGAGGAGGAAAAGGCTAAGAAAGAAATAAAATAAAAAATAAAAAGAAATGCAAAAAAAAGACGGCGCCCATAGCTCAGTGGGTAGGGCACTGGCCATATATACCCAGGCTGGTGAATTCGAATCCAGCCTGGGTCAGCTAAACAACAATGACAACTGCAACAACAACAACAAAAAAATAGCTGGGCATTGTGGCAGGTGTCTGTAGTTCTAGCCACTTGGGAGGCGGAGACACGAGAATCACGAGAATCACGTAAGCCCAAGAGTTTGAGGTGGCTGTGAACTGTGACACCACAGCCCTGTAAAAATGGCAACATAGTAAGACTGTTTCAAAAAAAAAAAAAAAAAAATACAAAATCGAAAATAAACCAAAGCAAAAGCTAATTTATTGATAGCATTATGGTTACAAACTCACATCTAGACCAATCAGGATAACAATAGTGGTACAAATAATCAGCTGTGATGTTATCACTATGAAATAGGGAAGAACACTATACATAATATGCAAATTTATATATAAAAAGGAAAATTATGAATGACTTTATGACAGTAATTACATTTTTAAACAAATGAAAAAATTCCTGGAATTGCAAAAATCATCACAGTTTAGTAAAAGAATTATCCAAATATCTTTACATTTACAAAACAAATGAATCTCTACATAAAGAGAATATAACACACCTGGTTTCACTAGGAATTTTTCCAAATGTTTAAATAGGAAATAATAAACATTATATACAAATTTTACCAGTAAAGAGATAGGAAGAAACTCTTCCTTACTTATTCTATAACAATAATATTTCCCTGACCTAGTATTTCCCTAACAAGTTGAGAACTCAGAAATGATAGCACAATATCTGCATGAACACAATTCTTAACAAATTATTAGTATATTGAATCCAGCAAGGCATACAAATGATAATACAGTCATGCATTGTTTACAGATGGGTGTACATTTTAAGAAATGCATTGTTGTTAGGTAGCTAGAAATCTGGCTTTTCTAGGGAAAAAGGACAGGGTCAGGGCCCCCACACCTTAACCCTACCTGGAGTGACTACTCACACCTGGGGACAGGGGAAACTCCCTACCAATCTACCATACAGAATTTAGTATGCCAACTGCAAAAGAATGTAGAAGATCTCTAGCCCAGGGGCCAAGCTGCATAGGCACAATAAAGTTTTGAAGGTGACCTAGAATTACCATGTCATTAGTCTGCATCTATATTGTGATCTGACCGACCCTCCCCAAGTGGATTCTCAGAGGGGGCTCATGGGATGTCTGCATGTGTGGTGAGACTACTTCCCAGGTGACCTCCGAATAACAAGACAGGCCTGATCCAGATACTATAAATAGAACTGCTGGCTATATCCCACATCTCTTTACCCCTTTGAATTTTTTTGCCACAATGAGTCCCACTTGCTATCTATAGTGAACGTATCTTGCTTTGTAAACCTTCTTACATTGTAAGCTTATCTTTTTCTTCCTCAATAAACTTTGTTTCACATCTGCCTTACTTTGGGATATCTCGTCATTCTCCGGCGTGGAGCTCCAAAGGAACTGAGGATGCAGGCAGTTGCCTAAAATTTCAACATTTTAGGAAACAGGCAGCCAACTTCGATATTGTAAAAATGATTTCAAAGTTGTGTGAACATGACAGAGTGAACTTTCACAAACTTAAGGGGCACAGCCTACTACACACCTAGGTCTATTGCTCCTAGGCTATAAATCTGTATAGCATGCTACTGTCCTGAATAATCAAGGCAATGTAATACCATGCAAAGTATTTGCATATTGAATTATAGAAAAATACAGTCAAAAAGTGGTATAAAAATAATAGAACACTGTACAGGCACTTACCATAAATAGATCTGGCAGGACTGAAGTTGTTCTGGGTGAGTCAGTGAAAGAGTTTGTGTGAATGTAAGCCTAGGATACCACTGTACACTACTACTCTAGACTTTATAAGAACTGTAATCTTAGGCTACACTGACTTTATAAAATTTTTTTCAAGAACAAATTAATCTTAGCTTACTCTAATACTTTTACTTAACAAACTTTAAATTCATTAAACTTTTTGACTCTTTTGTAATAATACATGTATTTAGCTTAAAACACAAACATGTTACAGCTATAAAAATTTTTCTTCATATACGTTCTGAGTTTGTTTATTTTTAGTTTTTTCACTACTTTTTGAAACTTTCTTGTTAAAACTAAAACACAAACGCACACATTAGTCGAGTCCTATACAAGGTGAGCAGAATCAATACCACTGTCTGCTTCCACCACATCTGATCCTACTGCAAAGTTTCAGGAGCAATAACACCCAAGGAGTTGTGATAACAATGCCTCTTTCCTGGAATATCTCCTCAAGGACCTGCTTAAGGGTATTTTACTGTTAATAAGGAATCACTCTAAAACAAAGATAAAAACTATAGTATAATTAATATAGTCATTTACAAGATACTAAGTCCTATACGTCAAAGTATGGGCTATATTTTAATATGACTGGTGACATAGTAAGTTTACACCAGCATAATCACCCACTGGTGAGTTATATGCTCTGCTATGATGTTAGGATGACTAACACATCACAAGTTGACAAGATATTTTTCAGGTCCATTGTAATCTATGCAGCCACTATCCTAGGCGTGGACAGTCACTGACTGCAACGTCATAACACAGGGCTTGACTGTATATCATGATAACGTAAATTTTCAACAGGAATAAAAAGGTGTTTTAACATTTGAAAATCAATGCAATTTACAAATCAACAGATAACAACAAAAATCATATTGTATTTCCAATAAATACGCAAGTGTATGAATGTAAATGAAGGCAGGAACTTTTTAGAGTCCCTGCCTTCTTCCCATTTTGATTTACATGTCACTAAGCGTTCCTGATTCTCATTGTGAAAATATCTTAATGTCGGCCCTTAGTTACCTTTTTTACTGTCATCATGAACTAAATTATGTTTCTTGCCACCCAAATTCATACGTTGGAGTCTTAAAGCCAGGTGACTGTATTTCGAGAAATGGCCCTTAAAGTAATTATGACTAAATTAAGGCATAAGTGTAAGGGCTAACTTGGACAAGACAGGTGTTCTCAAAAGAGAGAAAGGGACGGCACAGATCTTTCTTCCTGTGTGCTTGCACACAGAGAAAATGCCATGTAAGGACCAATAAAAAGGTGTTCATCTGCAAGCCAGGAAGGATGGCCTCACCAGAAGCCAGTCCTGGGGCGCTTTGATCTTGGATATGTAGTCTCCCCAACCGTGAGAAAATAAACACTATTGCTTTAGTCACCAGATGTGTGGTATTTTGTTATGTGAGGTCACCCTGACTAATGCAACTGAATTTACTCATCTCACATGGATACATTAATTCTATCCAACAGCTAGTCTGGACTTTTGTCACAGAGCCATTACCCTACATTCTCCAATACTAAAAAAAATATTTTTTTTTCACAAATATATTTATAATAAATAAATAAATAAATAAATAAATAAATAAATTTCCTCTAACTCTAATTTTATCTCTGTTAATCTCACAATAATACTTTCCCATTACCCCAACATATATTTTATATCCAGAGGGTATTATATGCAGCAATTATTTAGGTTTTAAGTAAATTATGATTTTATCCTACCCAAGAGGTAAGACTAATGCCATATGAAGATATGGAGAGAAAAACATTCTATCAACAGACTGAATTTTGTTGTTATATTAGCCTGTGAATATGAAATTATTTATAAAATGTTTTTGATTAAACATAAGAAAAAATCAAATAAATATCTATAATAAATAGATCAAAAATTTCCTATAACCATAATGTTATCTATGTTAATCTCACAACCATACCCTCCCTTTACCCCAACCTATAGTTATATCCAGAGGCTATATAACCAGCAATCATTTAGGTTTTAAGTAAATGATAACTTTATCCTACCCAAGACATAAGACGAATGCCATATGAAGATATGGACAGAAACATATCAACATATTTAATATTTTTATTATATTAGTCTGTGAATATGATTTTATGAAATATTTTTATTAAACATAATTAAAAATTGTTGCACTATTTAATGTGTAATTCCATCATCCCTTCATACTTTAAGAAAAATAAAAGAACTAAACAGAAACGAAGGTTCTCTGAAAAACCAAGCCCCTTTTCCAACATTCCCCATCTGCACCTGCAAGAGAGTCTTGGTATCTGGGTAAAAGCAATTGGTAAGTTGTTAATTGGAAGGTTGGGTGGCATAGATACCGAATATACTCTAGTATAAGCCAAGTTTTTTTCGGCACAAAATTTGTGCTGAAAAACCCAAACTCAGCACAAATTTTGTGCCGAAAAAACTCAGCTTATACTCGAGTATATACGGTAACTACAAATGCTACACCAAAGGGATATGCACCTAGAAGACTGGACTAATGACAAATCTGTGGAACTTAACACCAATTTATGCATGGGAAGACTGAAGTCACTGCCAAACTTGGAATATCTGTGATGAAGGCTAATAGGCGGCATCTAAGACGTAGCGAAATCTTAATTCTCAGAATCATGTGTACCAAGGGTATGTGTTCTAAATCTTAACAAACACATCGTTTTCATATATATATATATATATATATATATATATATATATATATATACGTATATATGATATATATATTTCTCATAAATGTCTGAGTACAAGTAAATATTATTTTAACATATAAAAATTTCATTTCTATTTAACCTCTTTATACAGAACTTGCATATTATAATATTCATTCAAAAGTGGCTCAACAAAATAACTTCAAGTCCACGTTTATCCACCAGTAATTTTCCCATTATGTCTTGTCCCATGATGGGTTTGTGGAATCATCAGTTACACTAGGCAAGACAGGCTTGGGCTTGAAGCTTAGAAGGTTTATCCCACTGTACGTCTAAGTGGTACATGAGTATCTCAAGTTCATTTTCTTTGTTCGATGTTCCACTGATTCTGTTATTGTGCTTCAGTTTCCTTACCTGCTAATTAAAACTTGCTCAAAGAAAAATAAAAAAGAAGTCTCCATAAAATAATCAGAATAAAATTGTACAATAATAGCTGTTCACTCTGTAAGCGCCTCTGCAAGCACTTTTCTGTGATGCAATTTGAATCTAACATTGACTAGTAAGGATTCACTCTCATCAACCAATAGTCCCTGAGATATATTATGATTGTCTGGGCTGTATACATTAATATTTAATGTGTAATCCCATAATCTAAAACTATTGTCTGAAAAAAATTATTGTTACCTGCTATGATTAAAATGATTTTAAAAACATAGGATAAACAAAGGGGAGCAAGTGGAAGAAAATATCAGTAAGTGCTTAGAGATAAAACAGCAAAAGATTAGTTTGGATTTTAATTATTCTCCTTAAAATTATTATGATTATTTAAACTTATAATTGCTATGAACACTCTTATACATATGAATGCATGTTACTAACTCCTTTCTCATGATTATTCTCATAAAATATGTTTTATAAAGTAAAGAATTGATTGTACAGGGTAAATAAGGGTAAATAAGGGTAGCAGGGGAAGAAGGTAGGGTGATTGGGCCCTGTATCCCAAAAAAAAGGTTAGAGGCAGTTAAATCAGGTCGAGGTCCAATATCACCGGCTCATTAACCAAGAATCTAACTATTATTCTTCACTGCCCTCCATAACACCAATGACGGGTAAGATTCCCAAAGCGGGGACAACCTAAGACAGGATATGGAGAGGCTGCACGGTGGATTAGATTCATAGTACCCAAAGATGGGTAAGATCACTCTGCATTCAGTCAACCTAAGACAGGGACCAAACCATTGATGTTTGTATCCCCATGACGGGTAAGACTGAAACTGCAAGAGCAGGCAACCTAAGACAGGGGCTATGTTT
>CAUYPK010120446.1:0-14417 GCA_963574355.1 Loris lydekkerianus
TGCACTTTCTTCTAGTATTTTTATAGTTTCATGTCTTAAGTTTAAATCTTTAATCCAGTATGAGTCTGTCTTAGTTAATGGAAAATGTTTAATTTTTTGAGGAATCCCTGTACTGCTTTCCATGGTGGCTACACCATTTTATGTTCCCACCAGAAGTGCACAGAGATTTTGGGTTCTCTCTGTTTGTCAACAGTGAGCTGTGGACTGTTCTCTCAGGCGCTGCCTGGCTCCCAATACCTCCTTTGGGGACCTGAAAGGGAGGTTGTTTTCTTAGGCATGCTGGTGCTCCTGGAATCCCGACCTCATTCCCTTTTGAGTTTCTTTCTTTTTTTCTTTTTTTTGGGGGACAGAGTCTCACTCTGTTGCCCTGGGTACAGTGCCATGGTATCATCTTAGCTCACAGCAACCTCAAACTCTTGGGCTCAAGTGATTTTTCCCTCAGCCTCCCTCCCAAGTAGCTGGGACTCCAGCTGCCTGACACAACACTCAGCTAATTTTTCTCTTTTTAGTAGACAATGGAGTCTTGCTCTTGCTCAGGTTGGTTTCGAACATCTGAGCTAAAGCAATCCACCTGCCTCAGCCTCCCAGAATGGTAGGAGTACAGGTGTGAACTACTGTGCTTGGCTGCCTTTTGAGTTTCTCAAGTTTCTAGAAGAAGATCCTGGAGTCCCAGGGCAAGCTGACTGTGGCAGGTGGCCTGGCTCTTGGCATGGGCCTGACACTGGACTAGGGGGTGCTGGTTCTGGGCTTGCCAGTGTGAGGAGACGGCTGGATACATAAATGCTGCATGTATAACCCGTGTGAACCGAAATGGAGGAGTTGCTAAAATTTGAGGAGGACTCAGGCTGATTTGGGGGTAGTTCAGCCAGTGTTAGACAGGAAGTGTACAAGTCCGTCCCTCAAGGGGTGGCATTGGAATTCAATCCAGCCAGGGTGGACTCTACCTAAGAGAAACCAAAGATTTCCTGACACACAGCAGGAATGGCACTGACGCTGGGGAGGGGACAGAGTCTGTTCATGAGAGACAGTGGAGGCTGGCCTCTCTACTGGAACCCGGTGGGTGCTCCCAGAGACTGGAGCCCATGGCCCTGGGTGGGCCTCACATACCACTGGGCCTGCTCCCTCTGGACTCCCTGTTGCCAAGGGCCCAGTGGAGCCTCAGTCCCAGCACAGAAGCAGCTCTGAACACCTGAGCTGGACACTAATTGGATACTAATTGCTGGGCCCTACGATGGAATAGCTCTTGGCTGGATGATAGCTCAAAAGGCCAGTCATTGTTCTAGACGACAGTCTTCACTGTCTAAAGAAAAGGGGACACAGTGGAAGGTGGGGGCCAAGCATGGGGTCTGGAGGTCACATAGACTTGGTCCACTCACTGGCCTGATCAGGGGGCATAATCTCCCTCACCTGCAAACTGGAGAGAGTGACTGTGGCCACCTGAGAGGGCAGGTGGGATGACGCACATGGCCTGGGCTGGGCATGCTGTCAGTAAATGGCTCTGCTACCATTAGGAGGGAGAACAGCTGCCTGGGCTGAATGTGCATCGGGAAACCTCCCGGAGGGTGTTTTTTGGATGCGGCAGCTCACTTTCTAGCCACTGGCCTCTTCCAGAAGCTGCACACAGATAAAAGGTCCCAATTAATGAGGATTCTGGTTAAAGTTTTAAAATTCACAGCAAGCCCACTCCGCATAATAATGTATCAGAAACACAACAATCCTTTAATCTAGAAGGAATTAATTGCTGGGCCCAGAAATTCAGAGCATGCTGACAGAATCCTTAATTTCTCAAGCCGATGGTTTCAAAAAGCAACTGATTTTAGACTGGCTTCTCTCTACGTGTAAGAGAGCCACAGCCCCGACAAAGGGCGAGATTGTCTTGATGTCTTACTCAGTAAGAATCATGTTTGTAGGGGTCTGATTTAATGTCAGCTTGGAATTTTTCCTGCTGGGTGGAATGTGGTGGACTTTAATGGCCAGCAGGTTCAATGGCAGCTTTGTGGCCTGAGCACACCGGGCATTGTACAGGGAATGTCCTTACACATCCAGCAGAAGTTTACAGAGCACCCACTCGAGCATGAGCTCACGTTCTGTGCTGGGAATGCAGGAGCAGGCACTACCAGCCTCGAAGACAGACCTCAGATAAGCTCATGGGCAGATGTCTGTATAATTGCACACCTTGATAAAGAGATGATGTGAAGGGATGAAGCAGGGTCCTGGAAGGGGAATGACAGGGCCCTAAACACCCGGTGCAAAGGCCCCAACAGAGGAATATACTAATAGGGTAGAAGGTATTGACCCGCCCAGCAAGGATCAAGTGCATGTCCCACCCAGGAAATAATGAATGAGCCAATCCCTGCCACCCCCACCCCTGACCCCAGGCTTTAAGTCCCCATCCACTACAGCCCACAGGTGGGATCTTTTCCCTAGTCAGGGATTTCACCTCACCTGTACCCAAGTAGAATAAAGACCACATTGACCATACAGAACCTGGATTCCATTTTCATTTCGTTTTTCGCCTCAGAATAATCTTTCATCTTTGGGCCCTTAACTTCTCATATGGTGCTGTGACTTGGATGGGGAGAAGCCCCCTGGGGGGGGCCGAAATATACACCATTGGACCCAACCAAGCAGGGTTTGGGTCCCACCAGATGAAGGGAAATGGGACACTCTCCGACCTTGCCTAAAATTCATCCATTTAATGGTGTCGTCCAGTTCTAGACACTGGCGAGCCTTTGTCTAGAACTCCTTTTCTGAATTTCTTTTCTCTCCCCATCCCTACTCTAATTCCTCTTTGCCTCTTCCTCTATTTCTGCGCCTTTTAAAAACATTTGTATATAGCATCTCTGCTCCTTTTTTAGCCTCAAGCAGTCATGTATAGTCTCTCTGTGCTTTCAAGGATTCATATATAGTCTCCCAGCACCTTTTAAAACTTCCTTTCCCTCTTCCCATTTTAGGCCGAAAATTCCCATGATCCATGTCTCTTCTGGTCATGGATTAACCTCAGCAGGCCAGGCTCCCCTGTCCAGTGCCCTCCTGTGGGGCTGGGCCACTCCCAGTGGTCTGTGTCTTTTTCGGTCATGGGCTGTCTAAAGTGAGCCAGGCTCACCCATCTGGTGCCCTCCTGTGGGTCTAGATTCTTCCACCTGATTAAGATCACAGGCCCTCTTTGACCAAGGTCATATGCAGAGACCAGTATTCTCCCTGACCCTAGCAAGGACACAGGAGGTCCAGTGCCACAGGAGGTCCATTCCCAGGGGTCTGTGTCTCTTCTCATCATGGACTAACCCCTGGTGAGCCAGGCTTACCCAGCCAGTGCCCTCCCAGGGGTCTGGATCCCTTTTTCCAGCTGACGGCCACACGCAGAAGCCAGGTCCTCTCTGGCTGCAACCTCGGCCATTTCATTCCTCCGTTTCCTCCTTGAAAGTTCTCTTTGCATATTCACTTTAATCTCATTTATTTTCTACCTCCAATTTTCGATATGGGCACCACTCAGTTACTGACTCCCCCTTCACCTCTAAGCTATTTTTTACTCACCTCAAACCTCTACAACTCTATCCTGACCTCAAACCTAAATGCTGCATCTTTTTCTATAATACTGCTTGGCCTAAGTACAATCTGGACAATGGCTCACATTGCCCTAACCATGGCACCTTCGATATCTCAGTTCTCACTAATTTCAATAATTACTCTCAAAAATTAAGCAAGTGGTCAGAGATCCTTTACATTCATCCATTTCTCATACTCCAAATCATTCCTTCTTTATGTTCGTCTTGTGAACCCTCTCAGATTCTCCTGGTGCAGATAACACTGGCCTTCCACAGTCCGTCTGGGCCTCTATTGTCTTCTTTTGACCCAGCAGACAGTACTCCCCATATGCCCTTCCACAGCCCCTCCTGCTCCTCTCCAGCCCCCACCCTACATTACCTCCATTCTCTCAGTAAATTCCTTTGTGTGGGCTACCTCTCTTTGGTCTATAGCCTCCCATCATACACCCATTCTCTCTTTTCTTTTTTTAGAGGTGGAGTCTCACTTTGTTGCCCTTGGTAGAGTGTTGTGGCATCACAGCTCACAGCAACCTCCAGCTCTTGGGCTTAGGCGATTCTCTTGTCTCAGCCTCCAGAGTAGCTGGGACTACAGACGCCTGCCACAATGCCCGGCAATTTTTTTTTGTTGCAATTTGGCCGGGGCCAGGTTCAAACCTGCCACCCTCAGTATATAGGGCTGGCGCCCTACTCACTGAGCCACAGGCACCACCCCATTCACCCATTCTCATCTCCAACTCCCACATCCATATCCTTCCCTTAAATAGTACCCTACTCACCCCTCTCTCCACTACTCCCCACCCACTTCCCACTGCACGTAGTAGAGGAAGAAACATGGAGAACCCAATTTCCCCACCCCATACTAGGTCTAGCCACACTTTTGGGCCTTCCATTTCTAAAACAGGATGAAAATCCTGGCCACTTTTTAGCCTGTCTTAACGAAGCTCTCTACCACTAGGCCACCCTATTGAGGGAGAGCAACAAATCCAGACTCATTATTAACATACATTTGATCTCTCAATCTACACCCGATATCTGGAAAAAACTTCAAAATCCCCTTAAGGCCCTCAGATTCCCCAACAAGATCTCATTGACCTGGTCACTCAGGTCTTTAACAACCAAAGAGAGGTCTTTAGGCAACAAAGCCTCTCTTATTGACTTCCTCCATTAGACAAAATCCGGCACCTCCTCAGAATTCCTCTGGGCACTCTGAAAGAGCAAGGACTCCTCTGGGACCATGTTTTAAGTACAATAGGCCAGATCACCAGGCAAAACAGTGCCCAAATCCAACCCCCCCGGCCCCCCACTAAACTGTGTCCAACCTGCAGAGGTCTCACTGTTCAGATCCTACTGAGGATCTGCTTCGCAGACAATCTCAGAATGTGGCTGAATTTCCCCATCTCTTGGGCCTAGTTGCTGAACACTGACAGTCCCCAAGAAATCAGAATGATCCTGGACAATCAATGGCAAATCTGAACTCTGGGTATTTTTCCTAGTGGAAGGTAAGCCAATTCCTTTCCTGTTATAAAGGTCCTCTAAAACAGGCAAAGATCTCGGTGATGGGTATTGACAATAAAAACTCCACCCTTGTGGTGCATTCTTTCTCACATTTATCTCTTATGCAATATTCCCCCACTAGGTGGAGACGTCCTTTTAGGATTACTGGCTGCCCTGCCAACTCCTGAGGGCTACCGCCGCCGGTTCCCGCCTCTCACTCTCCATCTTCCTCCTTAGTTATCGCCTATGATAGGGCCATTAAGTATAATTTTTCTCATTCTCAGTTACAGACCAGTAATTCTCTACCTCATCTCTCGATTTAACCAGACAGTCACCAGAACACAACCTCTCATATCCTTGCCCTATGTAGATACTGATCAGTCTAGACTGAAGAAGCAAGACTGTTCCTGTAAAGGGCCCTTCCTCTCTCATTTCTCGCCTCCCTCCCCATTCTCTTTACAGGCAGCCCGTGCAGCCCCTCCTCCGACAGGAAGCAGTCAAAGAGGCACCAGGCCCATCACCCTGCCTCCTTATAATAGACTAAAAAGACTGAGATGATGGAGTCCAAAGTACTGACCCACCCAGGAAGGTTCAAGTGAGTGTCCCACCCAGGAAATAATGAATGTGACCATCCCTGTCCCCCTGACCCTTTAAATCCCCATCCGCCATAGCCCAGGTGTGGAATTCTTTCCTGGTCAGGGATTTCACCCCACCTGCACACAAGTGGAAAGAAGACCCCATTGACTACACCGAACCTGGATTCCATTTACGTTTTGTTTCGCACCTTGGACTAATCTTTCATCTTTGGGTCCTTAACCTCTCATATACCATCATAGGAGCTAGGCACTAAGAGTGACTAAGGTTTCTGGGACAAGAAAATAAAAATCATCACCATAGCCATCACTGTTACCATCATTGCTAGACAAAAACCTCAGAAATGCTTCTCAGGGGTTCATATGTACCAGGTTCTATGCATATGGCCAGGGGGAATCTGAACCTTATTTAGGCCTCAAAAGGGACCATTCTTTTTGTAAATCAGGAGGTTGTTGGAAGTCAGGTGAAGGCACAGGCTTTGGGTCAGATGATCTGGCTTTGCACCCTGACTCCCCTCTTAAGTTAGCAAAGAAGGCCTCCAAACCCCAGCACAGCATTTTCTTTCAAAGTTATATTATGTTGGCTTGGTACCTGTAACACAGTGGTTCTAGGGTGGTTGGTTCGAGCCTGGCCCAGGCCAGCTAACCAACAATGACAACTACAACAACAATAAAAAATAGCCAGGTGTTGTGGCAGGTGCCTGTAGTCCCAGCTACTTGGGAGGCTGGGGCAAGAGAATTGCTTAAACCCAAGAGTTTGATGTTGCTGTGAGCTGTCGCACTCTATTCAGGGTGACAGCTTGAGACTCTGTCTCAAAAAAAAAAAAAAGTTGTATTCTGTCATGTATCATATTATATTATGTTATATTATTTATTTTATGTATTTATTTCTTTTGAAACAAAGTCTTACTCTGTGCTCTGGGTACAGTCCCCTAGAGTCAGTCTAGCTTACAGTAACCTCAAACTCCTGGGCTCAAGTGATCCTTCTGCCTCAGCCTCCTAAGTAGCTGGGACTACAGGCACCCACCACAACACCTGGCTAATATATATTATTTATTTTTAACAGTTGTAATGACATACAATAAACTATATATACTTAGAGTGTACAATATGATCAGTTTAACATCTGCCTGCCTATACCTGGGAAACAGTCTCCATAAGCAAGATAGTGAATCTATTTACCAGCCTCAGAGTTTTCTTGATGCTGCTTCTTTTTTTTTGCAGTTTTTGGCCAGGGCTGGATTTGAACCCACCAACCTCTGGCATATGGGGCCAGCACCCTACTCCTTTGAGCCACAGGCACTGCCCGATGCCTCTTTCTTGATGCCTCCTTTCTAGTCCTCCTTCTTTCCCCAGGAAAACACTGATCTGCTTTCTGTTACTATAGATTATTTAGCTTTTTCTAGAATTTTATATAAATGGAATCATACCACATATATTCTTTTTTGGTCTGGCTTCTTTGATACAACATAATTATTTTAAGATCTATCCGTGTTGGCTGGGTGCAGTGGTTCATGCCTGTAATCCTAGCACTCTGGGATGCCAAGATGCATGGGTTGCTTGAACTCAGGAGTTTGAGACTAGGGGAAACTGAGGCAAAAGGATTGCTTGAGCCTAAGAGTTTGAGTTGTTATGAGCTATCATCATAGCACTCTATGGCACTCTATCCAGGGGACAAAGTGAGACTCAGTCTCAAAAAAAAAAAAAAAAAAAAAGAAAATCCATCTGTGTTATTGTGAATATCAGTGGTTCATTCTATCCATTCATCTATTGATAGACATTTGGGTGGTTTCCACTTTGGGGCTATTATAAATAAAGTTGCTATGAATGTTTGCACACAAGTTTTTGTGTTGACATATATTTTCATTTCCCTTGGGTACAAACCTAGGAGCGGAATTGCAGGGTATTAAGTAGCTACATGTGAACTAGTAAAGGAAGCTTTTCAAAGTGATTGTAAAACAGTCTATGAAAGTTTCAGTTGTCAATTTTTCTTTGCCAACACTTTGCATTGCCAGTCATTTAAATTTTAGCCATTTTAATTGGTGTGTAGTTGTCTTGCTGTGGCTTCATTTGCATACTGAGCATCTTTTCACATGTTTATTTGCCATCCATCCATGTTTTTTGGTAAGATGTCTGTTCAAATTGTTTGTTCCCCACCTCCCCTTTTAAAAAATGATTTTTTATATTGTTGAGTTTTAAGAGTTCCTCATATATTCAATATACAAGTCTTCTACCAGATATATGATTTACAAATTTCTATAGTTGAATATTTGTCTCTTCCAAATACATTGAAATGTGATCTCTAGTGTTAGAGGTGGGGCCTGGTGGGAGGCGTCTGGGTAATGGGTGTGAATCCTCATGAATGGGTAGGTGCCCTTCCCAACGTAATGAGTAAGTTCTGACCTTCTCGGTGTATGTGACAGCTGGTTATTTGAAAGAGTGTGGCACTCCTCCTTCTCTTTCTTTCTCCCTCTCTCACAATGTAACATGCTTGTTCACCTCGGCCGCCTTCTTCTTTCTTTTTTGATAGACTCTCATCCTGCTGCCCTAGGGTTGAGTGCTGTGGTGTCATCATAGTTCATAGCAACCTCAAACTCTTGGACTCAAGAGCTCTTCATGCCTCAGTTTCCCTAGTGATTGGGACTGATGGCACTGCCATAACACTCTGTTGATTTTTCTCTTTTAGTAGAGACAGGGTCTTCCTCTTGTTCAGGCTGGTTTCAAACTCCTGAGCTCACGGGATCCACCTGCCTCTGCCTCTCACAGTGCTAGGATTACAGGCATGAGCCATTTCCTCTGGCCTCCATTGGCCTTCTGTCACGAATGGAAACTCCTTGAAGCCCTGACCAGAAGTGAATGCTGGTGTGATGCTTCTTGTACAGCCTGCAAAATCATGAACCAAATGAAACCTCTTTTCTTTATAAAATACTCAGCCTCAGGTATTCTTTTATAAAAATGCAAAATGGACTAAGACAGAAGTATTTTCTTTCAATCTATTACTTATCTTTTCATTCTCTTAAACAGTGTCTTTCAAAGAGTAGAGGTTTAATTTTGGTGAAGTCTGGTTTACTGATATTTGATTTATAGATAGTGTTTTTGGTGTCATATCTAAGAAGTCTTTACTTAACCCAGAGTTTGTAAAGTTTTTTTCTCTATGTTTTCTTCTTAAAGTTTTTAGTTTTAGATTTTACATTTAGATTTGTTTCGTGCTAGGTACCTTTTATGAGGCAAGGACATTCCCTTCTATTCTTGGCTTGCTTAATCTTTTTTATAGGAATGACTGTTAGATTTTGTCAAATGATTTTTCTACATTTATCTAAATGATCATATAGTTCTTATTTCTTTTAGCTTATTAATATAGTACATTATGTTAATTTTCCAATGTTAAAGCAACTCTGCATTTCTGGGAGAAACCCCACTTGGTTGTGATGTACAGTTATCCCCACTTACTTGTACTGGGTACGTCCCAAGACTCACCAGTGGATGCCTAAAACAGCAGATAGTGCTGAACCCTATATAGCACTGTGTTTTTTCCTATAGAGACATAGCTATTATAAAGTTTAATTTATAAATTAGGCACAGGAAGGGATTAACAACAAAAACTGGTAAGTAAATAATTATAACTATATACTATAATAAAAGTAATATGAATGTGGTCTCTCAAAATATTTTATTTTACTATACTGGGGGTAACTGAGACTACAAAAAGTGAAACTCTGGATAAAGGGGTTCTACTGTATATACAGTAGATGTATATATAGTCATGTGTTGCTTACTAAGGGGATATGTTCTGAGAAATGTATCATTAAGCAATTTTGTCACTGTGTAAACATCATGCAATGTACTTAAACAAACCCAGATTGGGGGGCGGAGAAAGATGATGGACCAGAAGGATCATTTGGCTGAACTCTCTTAGTACAACTTGGGAAGGGAGGAAAGCCAAGCCATACCTGGTGAGGGGATCTTGCCTGGAGTGTGGCTTGGAGTGTGCAGCGAGATGGTGATATACTGGATGCAGTGAGTCACCCAGAGCAGTGGAGATCTCACACACTAGTATTTTTTTTTCCTTTTTCTTTCCTTTTTTCTTCTTCTATTTGTTGTTGAGGTTCCTTATTTTTGCCTAAAAGGGACTTTTTTATTTTGTTTTGATGTGTTTTGTTTTTTTGCTAAGTTGTTTAGCTGGTGCTTTTCTTAACTTCCATTTTTATTTTTATCAACAGTAAGGACTCTTATATTTTTTGGTTACAGTATTTTAGCCTCATTTATTCTCTCTCCCTATTTCACTCTTCTACATTCTCTCCTTGGATAGAGACTCTTGTACCTTTCTCATCTCTCTCACATAAATTGCATCAGCAACAGCTAAGCTATCCCCTCCTTTTTTGTGTGTGTGTGCTTCTTCTTTCTTTCTTTATTACACTTCCCTCTCTCTCCTTTATTTAATTCAATGGTATTTTTAATTTCCTTTGTCTATTCTTATTTTATTATTCTTTCTTTTTTTTCTTTCTTTGTTGAGAGCTGGGGTGACAGAGCTGTGGTCTGACAGGTAGGCCCCAGTAGTAGGCTGGCTGGAGGAGGCCAAGAGACTTTTCTACCTCTGGCCCTGGGAAGCAAATATTGGCAAGATCATGCTGTAGAATTTTTGTATTTCTTTTTTATCCTTAACTTTTCCTTCTTGCTTTTTGTTTTTGCTCTTTTTCTTCTCTTCCTATTTTCAGCAGAGAAAGAGTCTCACTTTGCTCAGGCTGGTAAGGAGCGGCTGATATCGAAGAACCCACCCAGTCCAGACCCTCAAAATCTTTGAGTTATAGGCATGCCCTTAGCACCATGCTGATTAATACCGTTTCGTCTATCAATCTCATCCTCACACCTGTCCTCCTTCTCTCCTTTTCTTCAATTTTTCTTTCTTTTCCTCTTGTTCCTCCTTGCTCACTCTTTATCCTTTTCCTCCCTTTGGCCTCATACTAAGAGGACCCTTAAGCACCTTAATTCTGAAACAAGGTAATTTGAAGTAAAGGACAAAGAGTAAAGGAAAAAGGAGCACTAGGACATGAACAAGAAAAAAGCACACATGAGAAGGAACAACAGAAAAATTTAGGCACCATGGAAAACCAAAATAGAGCAACTCCTCCAAGGGACCATGAGGCAGTTTTTACAGAAGACTCCTCCTATAAAGAATTAATGGACTTAAAAAAAAAAAAGAATTATTGGACTTGATAGAAAGGGAATGTAAAATTTAATTTGGATGATTAAGACAATAAAGGGAATGGATGGGAAAATGGAAAGATAGAACCAAAAGTCAGATGAGAGATATGTAGAATATAGAAAGGATATGACAGAGCTTAAGGAAATGAAGGAGACAATCAAGGAATATAAAGATGCAGTAGAAAGTATTAAAAATAGATTAGAAAAGAAAGAACATAAAAGCTAGAGGGTAAAGTTTTTTAATTAACTTAGGTAGTTGCAAAGGCAAAAAAGAAGAGAGAAAGTAGAAAAGGTGATTAGAAGGGCGGCGCCTGTGGCTCAGCGGATAGGGCGCCGGACCCATATGCCGAAGGTGGTGGGTTCAAACCCAGCCCCGGCCAAACTGCAACAAAAAAATAGCCAGGCAGTGTGGTGGGCGCCTGTAGTTCCAGCTACTCGGGAGGCTGAGGCAAGAAAATCACCTAAGCCCAGGAGTTGGAGGTTGCTGTGAGCTGTGTGACGCCACAGCACTCTACCGAGGGCAATAAAGTGAGATTCTGTCTCTACAAAAAAAAAAAAAAAGAAAAGAAAAGGTGCTTAGAGAACTGTGAGACTCCATGAAGCATTTAAACATATGAATAATAGGAATCCCTAAAGGGGAAGAAGATTGTCCCAAAGGTATGGAAGCCCTACCGGAGATTATCATAAATGAAAACTTCCCAAGTTTTACTAAAGATCCTGACACACTCCTTTCAGATGGATATCAAACCCCTAGTCATCTCAACTCGAACAGAGCTTCTCCAAGACACATTGTAATAAATGTGTCCAAAGTCAAGACAAAGGAGAAAATTCTTCAAGTAGTTACGAGTAAGCACAAACTGACCTATAAGGGCAGAGCCATTAGGATGACAGCAGACTTTTCATTTTCTTTTTCCTTTTTAGACAGTGTTTCACTATGTTGCCCTTGATAGAGTGCTGTGGTGTCATAGCTCACAGCAACCTCAAATTCTTAGACTTCAGCAATTCTCTTGTGTCAGCCTCCTGAGTAACTGGGACTACAGGTGCCTGCCACAACACCTGGCTATTTTTTTGGTTGCAGTTGTCATTGTTGTTTAGCAGGCCCAGGCCGG
Source organism: Loris lydekkerianus (assembly GCA_963574355.1). Lineage (NCBI taxonomy): Eukaryota > Metazoa > Chordata > Mammalia > Primates > Lorisidae > Loris > Loris lydekkerianus. Next base: position 11,944 of record CAUYPK010120446.1, read on the forward strand.
ACTCAAACCTGCCAGTCTCAGTGTATGTGGCTGGCACCCTATTTACTGAGCTACAAGCGCCAAGCCCTCTTTCAATATTCTTTTTTTTTTGAGACAGAGCCTTAAGCTGTCGCCCTGGGTAGAGTGCTGTGGCATCACAGCTCACAGCAACCTCCAACTCCTGGACTCAAGCGATTCTCCAGCCTCCACCTCCCAAGTAGCTGGGACGACAGGCACCTGCCACAATGCCTGGCTATTTTTTGGTTGCAGCCGTCATTGTCGTTTGGCAGGCCGGGGCTGGATTTGTTTTTTGTTTGTTTGTTTGTTTGTTTGTTTTTGTTTTTAATAAATATTTTTTGAAACAGAGTTTCACTTATTAACCCTCGGTAGAGTGCTGTGCTGTCACAGCTCACAGCAACCTCCAAATCCTTGGGTTTAGGAGATTCTCTTGCCTCAGCCTCCCGAGTAGCTGGGATTACAGGTGCTTGCCATGACGCCCAACTATTATTTGTTGCAATTTGGCTGAGGCTGGGTTTGAATCCACCACAATTGGTATATGGGGCTGACGCCCTACCCACTGAGCCACAGGTGCTGCCCCTGGGCTGGATTTGAACCTGCCAGCTCAGGTGTATGTGGCTGGCATCTTAGCCGTTTGAGCCACAGGTGCCGAGCCTCCTTCAACATTCTTAAACAAAATAATTTTCAGCCTAGAATTCTTTATCCTGGGAAACTAAGCTTCAAAATTGACAGAGAAATCAAATCCTTTGTACATATATAAGCAATGATGAAATTCGCCACAATAAGACCAGCTCTGCAGGAAATACTTAGATCTATTCTTAACACTGAAGACCACAATGGACCACCACCAAGGTAAACATCTAGAAGCTAAAGGCCTAAAACTTAGCTTCCACAATGGTGCAATGGATAAATCTATACAACAGTCTTCCTCATAACAAGATGAATAAAATTCTACCACACTTATCTATAATCTCAATAAATGTCAATGGATTGAATTCCCCACTGAAGATGCACGGGCTGGCTGATTGGATAAAAAAAAGCACAAGCCATCCATATTGTGTCTCCAGGAGATACACCTAGCCCTGAAGGACAAGTTAAGACTCAAGGTTACCCAAAGCAATTTATAAATTTAATGCAATCCCTATCAAAGCACCATTGTCATACTTTAAAGATCTGGATAAAATAGTACTTCGTTTTATATGGAAGCAGAAAAAAGCCTCAAATATCTAAGACATTACTCAGAAATAAAAACAAATCAGGAGGAATCATGCTACCAGACATCAAACTATACTATAAATCTATAGTGATCAAAACAGCATGGCATTTGCACAAAAATAGAGATATAGATGTATGGAACAGAATTGAGAACCAAGAGATGAACCCAGATACTTACCATCATTTGATCTTTGATAAGCCCATCAAAAGTATAAATTGGGGGAAAGATTCCTTATTTAACAAATGGTGCTGGGAGAATTGGCTGGCAACTTGCAGAAGACTGAAACTGGACCCACACCTTTCACCATTAACAAAAATTGACTCTCACTGGATAAAAGATTTAAACTTAAGACATGAAACTGTAAAGATTCTTGGAGAGAGTGCAGGAGAAACACTTGAAAAAATTGGCCTAGGAGAATACTTTATAAGGAGGACCCCTTGGGCAATTGAAGCAACACCAAAAATACATTATTGGGATCTGATCAAACTAAAAAGCTTCTGCACAGCCAAGAACACAGTAAGTAAAGCAAGCAGACAGCCCTCAGAATGGTAGAGGATATTTGCAGGTTATGCTTCTGACAAAGGTCTAATAACCAGAATCCACAGAGAACTCAAACTTATTAATAAGAAAAGAACAAGTAATCCCATTTCATTGTGGGCAAGGGACTTGAACAGAAGCTTCTCTGAAGAAGATAGGTGCAGGCTACAGACACATGAAAAAATGCTCATCATCTTTAATCATCAGAGAAATGCAAATCAAAACCACTTTGAGATATCATCTAACTCCAGTAAGAGTGGCTCGCATAACAAAATTCCAAAACTACAGATGTTGGCATGGATGTAGATAAAAGGGAACACTTTTGCACTGCTGGTGAGAGTGCAAGCTAATACGTCCCTTTTGGAAAGAATTATGGAGAATATTCAGGGATCTAAAAGTAGACCTGCCATTTGATCCTGCAATTCCTCTACTAGGTGTATATCCAAAAAAACAAAAATCACTTTATAACAAAGATATTTGCACCAGATTGTTCATTGCAGCTCAATTCATAATAGCCAAGTCATGGAAGAAGCCCAAGTGCCCATTGACCAATGAATGGATTAATAAATTGTGGTATATGTATACCATGGAATATTATGTAGCCTTAAAAAAAGATGGAGACTTTACCTCTTTTACAATTACATGGATGGAGCTGGAACATATCCTATTTAGTAAAGTATCTCAAGAATGCAAGAAAAAATATCCAATGTACTCAGTACTATTA